>PVJS01052041.1:0-13758 GCA_004027185.1 Glis glis
TTTGTGGTACTGGGGATTGAACCCAGGAGCATTCTACCTCCGAGCTACACCCCCAGCCCAACTTTTTTTTTTATTTTTGTGGTACTGAGGATTGAACCCAGGGGCGTTCTACCTCCAAGCTACACCCCCAGCCCTATTTTTTATTCTTTATTTTGAAACAGGGTCTCACTAAGTTGCGGAGGGCCTCACTAAGTAGCTGAGGCTGGCTGTGAACCCAGATCTTCCTGTCTCAGCCTCCCAAGTACTGGGATTACAAGTGTGCGCCACCACGCCTGGCTCTTTTAACTTTTTAAAAATTATAGTATAAATATTAAAGCATCCTACAGAGGTAAACATAATCTTAATTGACTGTTTTCTTAGGAAAAATATGTGTTAATAATTTTAAGGACATCTTTAATCTCATGAATAAATCTTGGATTTACTCAGTTCTTAGATTTATTTAAGTCAAGTGAACTAGGCATTTGATTTTATGTTTTCTTTAAATTTTATGAGTGCTCACTTATTAATAAGCCAATTTGTGGTACTGTTACAGTTTGTGGTGTCACTGTGGGTTCTTGTTCTTAGCTAGGTTAGAAAAAATAGCCAGACCTGCACTGCTGCAAGCTTAGGCAAAGTTTTATCATTACAGGTAAAAAGGGGGGAAGAGCAATTAAAGCACCACATCAGAGATGATGCAATGGAGTACCTCGAAAGTGAGACCCTGATGCCTTGAAAATGGAGTCTTTTTATAGGATTTTGTTATCTCCTTCCTCCTATCCTGCTATTCAGTAGTCTTCTTTTCCCACCAAAAAGCAGGTGCTGGCCCGTTAGTTATCTCTGCTGTGTAAGCTTTTTTTTTGTTAGTCTTCTTTGTTCATCTTCACAAAGACAGATAGATCTGACATCACTGACCAAAATGTATTACTTAGTTAGCAAGATCAGGGGCTGCATGGTAGAAGCCCGCTTTGTTCTTATTTTTATTCTTAAAGTTTAAAGCTTGTATTGTCCACCTATGTCCTTAGTGATTTCTCAGCATCTCCTTATCTCTATCTGCTAGAAGTTACTTACTATGTTGAAAGCTTGTTTTATAACAAAGAAAAGAAAGACACAGGAATATAGCCTTTTAAAGTATGGAAGTTTTAGAGCTATAACTATTTTGTGTTATTAATAATTAATATTGGGTTAATACAGCTTACCTTTTCATCTTTTAACTTTAGTCTAAACTGTTGTGAGAGTCTGCATAATTCTAAGTGCAGGTGTCTGTGAATTTAACTTTCAGTGTTCAGCCGGTATTGCGGGTTCTAGTGGATGCTGCTTGTTCCGTAGTCCCACCACGGAAGGTTGCTGCTTCAGGCAGATCCCTAAAAATTATGCCATGGTTCCTGCCACAGAAGGTGGCTGCTCAAGGCAGCTTCCTGACAATAGTCTTGCACGAAAATGACACAAAGTCAGATATAATAATTTGGAGACAAATATATTTAATTGGGGAGTCGGGGAGGAAATAGCTGACAATTCTCTTGGTTTCTTACAGCTACTATTACTTTTTATAGAAACTTTAAACAAAGCATCATAAAAGTTAATCAAACACAGAAACTAATAATTGTCATGAGTTATGATAAAGAAGGTCAGTGAGGCAGATGTGACAAGCTTGGAGGAAGGAGAGATTAAACATTACTGGATGGAGATGACATCAAAGACTGCACCTTAAAGATTACACCAGGTCCCTTGGAATGTGTCTGCTTTTGGACAAATCCCACTCAGCCAATACCATTTATTCAAACTGGGCTGGTCCAAGATGATAATCTCAATGTGCGTTCTAAGATAGCCCTCAACAGGCCGGGCTAACAGCCAACTTTTAGCTGACAAAGGTCAAGCTTGGCCAGGGCTTTTGGCTGACAGCTTAAAAACAGAGAAAAGGTTTTTATTGTCTTGCCCAAGTATGAAAGCTTGTTCTTATTAGCAATCAATACCGGCTCAATCCCCATCAGTACCATGTAGACAGACATATTACACATAATACAACAAACAACATCAACAGAGTGAAGCCAGAGTCCCAGACGCAAACATGGGAAAAGTTCAGAGTGAAGCCAGGTCCCAGACGCAAACATGGGAAAAACCTGTACAATTAGGAATGTCTGCCAGGCATGGGTGACACTGAATCAAATTTATTCAGGTGGCTACTCTGTCCTCCATGGTAGGCAAACACCCCAACCATCACCATTGTTTATCTCCTTTTTCCTAGGACACCAAACAGAATTAACCCTTGAATAACTGCTGAGTAAAGAAAGAGAAAAAAAAACCCAAAAAGAGACCTAGAAAGCCTCTAATTAGACAAAACAAAGAAATAAATCAGAGACAAAACAAAAATAAATCAGAACAAAAATATATGCACACAAACCCAGGTAAAAATCCATGAGCTCAGGAAAAATGAAACAGCTGTATGTCCCTGTAATAAAAGGCTATATTCTGCTGTAAATTTATATAGGTGTTTGCGTAAGAAGACTTGTTTTTTCTTTTTGCCAGAGAGAGTTTAAAATACAGGACTTTAGAATCCTAGAATTAACTTTTAGAGTGTAAGAGAAGAAACAACATTAGAAAATGGAATTATAGCCGGGCATGGTGGCGCACGCTTGTAATCCCAGTACTTTGGGAGGCGGAGACCGGAGGATCCAGGTTCTCGGCGCACGCAAGCATTCTCTCTCCTTCCCTCCCTCCCTGTCTCTATCTCTCCCTCTCCCTCTCTCTCTCTCTCTCTCTCCCTGTCTCTCTCTCTCCCTGTCTCTCTCTCTCCCTGTCTCTCTCTCTCTCTACTTAGTGAGGCCCTCCGCAACTTCGTGAGACCTGGTTTCAAAATAAAGTATAAAAAATAGGGCCGGGAGTGTAGCGCGGAGGTAGAACGCCCCTGGGTTCAATCCCCGGTACCGCAAAAAAAGAAAAAAAAAGAAAAAGAAAATGGAATTATAAAATTTTTAAAGTCTGAGATATGCATCCCTCACCATATTTTAAAAGCAGGGGTCAGTAAAGGATGAGTGAGGGCCTTTTTATCCTGAGTTACTCATAGCTAGATGACATAGCTTTAAGAATTCCTTTGGTAAAAAAGTACTGGAAAACATTTCTTGTTTGTTAATTCCTTAAATACCTGAAAGGGTAAAGATTTATTATGTTTCAGATTTTGTCCTCACGCCTTGATGGCAGGAAATGCTCCATTTCTCCAACTGAAGGTGGGGCTGGAGGGTTTGGCCTCTTGGAAAGAGTATGAGAAAGCAATTTACCCTCTAGTGGGACTGGGTCCCTGACCGGGAATTGAACCCAGGCTGCAGCAGTGAGAGCTCCAACTCTTAATCACCAGACCACTTCAGCTCTTAGGAAAGAGGGCGCAGGAACCAAGTAAGGGGTGGAGAGAAAGTGTGAGGGGTGGCGGTCTGGATGCGAGCCTGCAGACCCTGGCGCAGGGGTAGGGCCTCAGGCTGGTGACCAGTACCTGGCAGGAGGTGCGGGCAGGGGAGCAGGTGGGTTGGTGTAGCGGGGGTGGGCCCTGGGCCCAGTGGAAGGAGGGGGGCACCCCCAGTGGCCTCTGATGCAGTGTGGTGTAAAGACACAGAGTTGCAGAACCATGGCCACCAGGGGTGGCGGCTTTTGAGCGAGAGGAGGGGCCGGGCTGGAGGCCCAGGAACTAGTTTGGGGTCGGGAGAAAGGGGGCGTGGCCTCTGTGCTGGGTGCCCACAGGGGCAGGGGTGGTGGAGCTGGTATGGGGAAGGATTTTTTTCCCCTGGGAAGTTTTGTGTCAAGAAGGACTTGGCAGAGGAAGTGATTTTTACAGAGTGAGAGCTGAGAGTGGACAGGAGAAAAAACTTGAAAAATAGAGGTTTTTTTCCTGCCCTTGTCCGTTCTGGGCAATGTAATTATCTAAGTCTTTTAGGATTTTTTGGGTTGAATGTGCCAATTTTAGGCAAGTCACTGGCTCTTGAATAAAAAATAAAGCATCTTGGTTTAAGCTCCCCTGTTAGTCTCAAAATGGAAAGATGTTTTTGAAAGGCATGCCAGAGGAGACTCTGGGGGAATCTTTGAAATTTGGGAGAGCTGATAAGACACGATTGCCAGAGGACTGAAGTAGCGATCACCCAGTGTCCCAGGTGAAGGCAAACTGAATCCGGATCACCTGCTTGGTGGGTGGGTGGGACCAGAAACAGAAAGGCAGGTCTCCCTATGATTCTGCTTTGGCAATGGAAAAATCCCTGGGTGTAGGGAGAAATTTCTGGAGCAGAGGCTCCCCAGGTCTTTTGGTGGGGAGAGGATCTCTGGAGCCAGGAATCCTGGGAGATGGGAGGGGATTTGGGGGGCCTTTCTGGGTACCTCAGAAAGGCAGATGAGGGCAGAATTTACCAGCCCAAATTAGTGATCCATGTTGGAGTCAGGCATCTGGATCAGCAAAGGGCCTTCCCCTGACAGAGCCATGTGAAGAAGGGGAAGAAGAGGGGAAATGGTACTGGTCCGTTGGAGAGTGGCTGGCCAAAAATATCTGACCACCATCTCCATCCTGGGTTTTGGCATCATAATGTCAGGTTATATGGGGACAAAGAGAGCACAGCTCAATAGCAAGGAACAGATTTTATTTATTTATTTATTTATTTATTTAGTTAGTTAGTTAGTTAGTTTTTGCAGTACTGGGGATTGAACCCAGGGGCATTCTACCTTGGAGCTACACCTCCAGACTCATTTTTATTCTTTATTTTGAAACAGGGTCTCACTAAGTTGCAGAGGGCCTCACTAAGTAGCTGAGGCTGGCCACAAACCTGTGATCCTCCTGTCTCAGCCTCCCAAGTACTGGGATTACAAGCGTGCGCCACCACGCCCGGCTAGGAACAGATGTTATTTAGGAATAAAACCTGGAAGGAGGCAATTGACCAGGAGAGAGAGCTCACGAGTGTCAGGAGCCCTCCTTTTTACAGGTTAGGGGGTTTTTATTGGGCATGAAAGGGGGGGTTACCAGAGAAGTCGTGCAAGCCACTGGTTCATGTGCTAATGTCCAGGTCATCTTGGGGCAGGGCAATGTCAGGGGACATTTCCCTTTCTTTGTTCCTTTGTTCTTGTTCCTCCTTCGGCAAGGCCTCATGGCCAGACCTCACAGTGCCCACAAAAATCTGGGCAGATGTGGCTCAAATAGGGGCCTGTGAAGGAAACTAGGGTGAGTGGGGCTCTGGGCTGCTGCTGTCTTGTGAACACACACTATACTGCTTGAGTGAGAATCTAGAGGGGCAACGTGGTGGGTAAGGGGAGAGATGGGGTATAGGGGGTGGGATTTGCCAGGGGCTGCTCTAGTCTCAGACCCAAAGACATCTAATTGGCACAAAGACACCTGGCATGTGCTGGTGTCTGCCAGAAGTCCCCCAGTCCTGTTCAGACTCTTTCAGTTTCAGGCCCAAGAACACCCAAGTTGGTGGAGGAACCAGGTCAGAGCTACAAATTTGGGGCCCTGGAGGTTGTTGGGGTGAGAATCTGGGCTAGCGATGTTCTGGTAAGACAGTGGCGGGACTGGGACCTGGCCGTCGCTGAACTTTGCTATTTGAGCAGGAAGTGGGAAGTCATCTTCAAAAGGTTGCTGGAGGGACAGGGACATGACAGGCTGACAGAGAAGGATAGGATCAGCATTCATTGCTGAATCAGTTCCCAGGAGAGAGGGCTGTGACATGAGCTTCGTGCATTTAGTCAGCGGGTATGATTCTGGGCCATTGATGCCAGAGCCCTGATGGTCCTAGGATGAGGTGCTAGTTTGGGTTTGCATGCACATTCAGGTTAGGGTGGGGCAGGACACATACTAGGGTTTTTTTTTCATGTGCTGGGTGTTTATGGGAATCCCAGAAATGGTGGAAGAGGGGACGGACTGATCAGTGGTGGGCAGAAGGCTGTGTTTGGGCATGAGGTGAGCTGACAGGTGGATGGTAGTGGAGGGGTTGGGTTGGAGCTGCAGAAGCCTGGCCTGGGAGAAGGACTGAGGGACTCTTAGTGCATGCACAGGTAAACTTGGGCGGAAACCTCTAGAAGCACACTTGCCAGGAGGAATGCATCTTGGGATCAGAGGCTGATCCAGGGGGCAGGCGGTGCGGGGGACGGCAGGCCCAGTGGACCTGCAGGAGAATGCCAGATGATGATGTACTTGGTGCTTCTCTTCTCAGTGCAGCCCACACCCCGCTGTGCCTGGAGGAGAGCATGGAAGAGCGGGATGAGAAGCCCCCGGGACCCCTGAAGGCCTGCGTGCAGGTGAGTGGAGCCCACCTTCCTCTGAGAGCCCTGGAGTCTGTTCCCTCAGGCCCCACGGGCTGATCCTCTGGGTTCACTTTGCACATTTTAAGGGTTTTGGTGGCTGGCAGGCTTTTAATGTTTACACACTATGCATTTAATGAGTCTCTCTGCTGCAAATCTTCACCCTTTTAGTTGACACAGTTCTTTCTGGGAAAAGTCTGGCATCCTGAGTCAAAAGCTCTTAGGAGCCGACTCCCCTTTGCCAGCAATCGACAGCTCTGTGGAAGAATAAGCAGTTGAGAATATCCTAAATGTGCAGTGAATTACGGAGAGGTGAATGTTAAGAGCAGTCAATTGAATTACGGTAAGACCATGAAATGGAATACACTGTGGTCATCGAAGTTGATATGATAATGAATGCTTACTGGCAGAAGAAGATATTTGTGATTTATATTACGTAAATGGCATGGAGAAGTCAGTGGTGCAGTTTTGTTCTTTGTTTTTGTTTTTGTTACTAGGGGGAGGACCCAGGGGCCTTCTACCTCTGGATCCCCATCCCTATTTTATTTTTTTATTTTGAAACAGGGACTCGCTGAGTTGCTGAGGCTGGCCTTGAACCTGCAACCTTCCTGTCTCAGCCTTTAAAGTACTAGGATTATAGGTGTGTACCATCGTGTTTTGAAAAAGGGATATAATTGTTTATGTAGAAAATATGTTAGAAGACCATAAATGTATCAAACAGTTAACAAAGTTATCTGTAAGTTACATTATAAGTGATTTTTATTATTTATTTGTTTGTTTGTTTATAGTACTAGGGATTGCACCCAGGGGCATCCTACCTCTGAGCTACACTCCCAGGTTTTTTTTATTTTTTGTTTTGAAACAGGGTCTCACTAGGTTGCTGAGGGTCTTACTAGTTGCTGAGGTTGTCTTCAAACCTGTGATCCTTGTATCTCAGCCTCCCAAGTACTGGGATTACAGATGTGTACCACCATGCCTGGCTTATAAGTGATTTTTAAAATTGCCTATTCATATATGTGTATTTTTGTACAGGCCATTTTAAGGTTAAAACCTTAATAGTTGAACCGGGTGTGGTGGCACATGCCTGTAATCCTAGTACTTGGGAGGCTGGAAAGGAGGATCACAGGTTCAAAGACAGCCTCAGCAAGTAGTGAGACTCTAACCAATCTAGCGAGACCCTATTTCAAAGTAAAATAAAATAGGGCTGAGCGTGTAGCTCAGAGATAGAATGCCTCTGGGTTTAATCCCCAGTACCACAACAAAACAAAACCCTTAATAGTTGAAAGCATTTTCCTACAACAGATATTCTTTGAAATCACATAATCTCTTAAAAACATTACGTGTGCACTTCCCCTTCCTGAGTAGTTCGATCGTGATGCCAGCAGGTGGGGCAGAGCTGGGCAGGCACCTGCAGTTGGGAGGGCTGCCTCTGAGGGGGCCACGCCTGATCAGGGCAAGGAGAGCCTCTGTGTGAGGGGTGTCAGTGTCCACGTAGGGTGAGGAGGGTCCGCAGGATGGCAGCCTGTGAGGGATTCACGTGTGCAGGGGGCAGCCTGGGCTGGGGGTTAGAGTCACCAGGGGTGAGGACAGGGTCTGGATGAGGTGGTGGCCTGAAGTTGGGAGTCGGAGCCCATGTGGGGTGAGGTCCGTGTCCATGTGGGGAAGGGGGATGTGGTGTGGGGTGACAGGGCAGAGTCTGTGAGACTGGCATCCACAGAGGGGGCGCTCCAGTGTGGGCGGTTGGAACCCATGTGCAGTGAGCGGTGTCCACGCAAGGGCTGGCCCAGCATGGGGTGTCAGAACCAGGGCAGGGTGACGCATGCACTTACGTTAGGGTGGGGCACGGCTTCCTGGTGCATGGGAGCTTGAGCGGGCGTGGGCCTCCAGACACGGGCGTCAAGCAGGACGTCCATCCATGCGGCAGGGCTGTCCATGTCCACGTGTCACAAGAAGTGAGCCCACGAGTGGGGGCGGCCTGGCCTGGGGGGTCAAAGCCCAAGCAGGGTGAAGAGGGTGAAGAGGGCCCTTTGGCAGAGAGTGGCCTAGAGTGGGTGACTGAGCCCACATGGCGTGGGTGAGGGAGAAGGTCTATGTTTGAGTAGACGTGACAGGAGAAATAGAGACGGTCCTCACCGGGGGCCATCAGGTCAGTAACTCTAGCAAGGGGATAGGACCAGGCGTCGCACGTGGGAGCGGGGAGATGGAAAGAGAACACGCTAGAATGGACTCGGTGATGATCAGTGGGAATTGGAGATGTTGATGGAGGCACGTGGTTCTCAGTATACAGAGATGTGGGAACATGTAGAAGTGTGCGCCTGTGTGTGTACAGGCGATGCACACATACATTCCCTATCTGTCCGCTCGGAGGGTCTGGGAATAGTGACATTCCAGTACCACTGTGGGTTCTTACTGCCCAGATTTTGACTTTTCGTAATGCCACAGGACTTACAGGTTTACTGCTAATGGCTGTTAGTGTTCAGGCCTTTTGCTGTTATCAATAGCACTGCTGTGAATGTTTTTGCATGTGATTCCCTGTGCATATGTACAAGAGTTTAAGGGGGCGTTGACTACAGATAGAAATTTACATCTTTATCAAACCTACAGGTGAAATGTGTTTTGATAAACTAGTGACTTTGCATGTTTTCTGGAAATCTTTTTTTTTTTTTTGCCCCACTGGGGATTGAGCCCTAGGGTGCTCGACCACTGAGCTATTCCCCCAGCCCTTTTATTTTTTATTTTGAGACAGGGTCTCACTAAGTTGCCCAGGCTGGTCTTGAACTCGTGATCCTCCTGCCTGAGCCTCCCAAGTAGCTGAGATTACAGGTTTGCGCCACCACACCCAGCTTTTCTGGGAATCTTAATGGTCCTTTTGCCGTTTTTTTCCATGTCAGGCACTGAATTAGCAATCTGTTCATTACAGTATTACTTTGATCACATATTTATTGTTGTGCAACCAGTGTAAGGTCCTGTGTGAAGTGCTGGGGAGAAAGTCAAGGCAGGCGGCTCTGTCCTGCATGACTGTGTTCTCACAGCTAGAGATGTGCTTCTTATATTTTCCAAGGCCACACAGCAAAAGCAAAAACACTTCTTCCTTGTGTTAGTTATCAATTATTATAAACCCCAGAACTTAGCTTAAAACAACCCATGTTTATTTTGTCACACAGTTTTTGGGAGTCAGAAATCCATGAGTGGCTTAGCTGGGTATTTCTTTTTCATTTGGTTTTGTTTTGTTTTGTTTTGTTTTGTTTTCTTTTCTTTTCTTTTCTTTTGTTTTCTTTTCTTTTCTCTTCTCTTTTCTTCTCTTTCTCTCTCTCTCTCTCTCTCTTTCTCTCTCCTTCCTTCCTTCCTTCCTTCCTTCCTTCCTTCCTTCCTTCCTTTTTCCTTTTTTTTTTTAATGGAGCCCAGGGGTGTTCTACCACTGAGCTACACCCCCAGCCCTTTTTATTTTGGGACAGGGTCTTGCTAAGTTCTCCAGGCTGGCCTTTTACCTGTGTCCTCCTGTCTCAGCCTCCCGAGTGGCTGGGATTATAGGCGTGCACCACCTCACCCAACTTTTTTCTTTTTTTTTTTTTGCGGTACCAGGGATTGAACCCAGGGGGGTTCTACCTCCGCGCTACACCCCCGGCCCTATTTTTTTATCCTTTATTTTGAAACCGGGTCTCACGAAGTTGTGGAGGGCCTCACTAGGTAGAGAGAGAGAGAGAGAGACAGGGAGGGAGGGAGGGAGGGAGGGCGAGCTGAGGCTGGCCGCAAACCTGGAAATCCTGCCAAGGGGGTGGCAGAACCTCAACTGGCCACTGTCAGTCTCAGCATTCAGAGGCATGCAGATTGTTGGCGGTCTACAGTGGAGGGTCTGCATTGGGTGATGGTGTGGGAGAGAGAATTTTCCTGTGTGTAACAACTAGAGGGACCATCTAGTCAGGAGGATTTCTGAGAAAATCAAACAGGGAAATCTTTCAGCCTTGTAATTTGGAGGAAGTAGTTTCTACAATCAGCACTAAAATTCAGGGGAGCTGGTCATGGTGGTGCACGCCTGTAATCCCAGTACTTGGGAGGCAGAGACAGAAGGATCGCAAGTGGGAGGCCAGCGCGTGGTAACTTAGTGAGACCCTGTTTCAAAATAAAAAAGGGCCGGGGGTGAAGCTCAGAGATAGAACACCCCTGGGTTCAATTCCAAGTACCTAAAATCAAATAGGACTGGGGGTATAATTCAGGTAGAACGCCCCTGGGTTCAATCACCAGTCTCCCTCCTCTAAAAATAGAAAACATTCTGTTGATTGTTCCTTTATTGGTGGTGCTTCTTGCTAAACACTGAAGGTAATTTGTTGATCTTTTGCTTACGATTCTAGCTTTGGTCATGCTGTTGTTAGTTTTATTTGCTTACGATTCTCTGATGCAGGAGTTTAGGCAGGGCCCAGCTGGACAGTCCTTTTGCTCCACATAGTGCCTGGGATCACTTCAGCTGTATTCAGGGGCAGCAGGGCCAGCCTGGAAGGTCCGCAAAGATCTCATACCCGTGTCCGGGCGTGCTTGTACTCTCTCTCTCTCTCTCTCTCTCTGTCTCTCTCTCTCTCTCCACATGATTAGCTTGAGCTTACCCACTGAGAGGGAGCAGAAGGTTGGGAGGTGGGATATGCTAAAACAGGTAGTCTATCAAATCCTAGTGACTCACAGTGGGAGTTTTGTGCTATGACTCAGTTCCCTAATTATTTTCCTTTTTCTGATCTGTTTTGTTTTCTCAGGACTCTCTCCTTCCTCAGGAGATTATCATCAAGGTTGAGGGAGAAAATGCTGGATCACTGGCCATCCCATCCCAGGTGAGTTGGGCAAGGTCCCTTCCTTCCTTTCTCCTTCCCTACCTTCCTTCCATCCTGCAATTGAACCCATGGGCATTCTAGCTCCAAGTTATACCCCCAGCCCTTTTTATTTTTTGTTTTTGAAATTGGTCTCACTAGGTTGCTGAGGCTGTTCTCGAACCTGGGATCCTCCTGTCTCAGCCTCTGAGTACTGGGATTACAGGAATGGGCCACCACACCCGGCAAGACCTCCTTCTTTACTTTGAGAAAGGAGTGTGTCAGGTTGGTGGGTAGAAACCAAATTGAAGTGAGTTGAGAAGTGAGTAGAAAGTAAGGAAATGGAGATAACAATGGGTATCTTTTCCAAGAAATTTGGTTATTGTGTAAAATATTGAAGGATAAGAGCTGCAGCAGTATTTGAGGTTGAGAGAGTTTTTGTTGTTGTTAAGATAGAAAAGAGTTGACTTTACTTAAGTGGTTACAATACAGGGAAAAAACAATCAGGAGACGGGAGATAAATGATAAAGCAGAGTCTTTGATTAGTACTAGAGGAATTAATTTGGTAAAAACTGAATAAATTGTATAAATATAGGGAGAAGGATTCATACAGGAAGGGTGAAGTTGGGGAGTTTTCTGAAGACTTAGATTTTCCTCTGTGAAAGAGCAGATGAGCACGAGGATGGAAATTGGAGTGGAGAGATGTTTGACGGGGAGAAGGTTTAAAGTAGTAATTTTGGGCCAGATGTGGTGGTGCATGCCTGTAATCCCAGTACTTCCTAAAAGTTCTTAAGAATTTCATTAAAGTTATTTTTATATTATTATCAGATGAGTCTAAAAGTGGATGCTGTAGACAGTACAAGACAAGATAATACAAGTTCTTACAGTAGGGGATAAATCCTAGGTGCGTCTTCAGTGGACAGGGTGTGATGGGATTCAAGAGGTTGGTGGGACCAAGCTCCAAGTGAGGTGAATGGCGTGACCTTTAGGGTAACTGGGAGGACACAACCTCCTCCATATTTATGGTGTTTTGTTTGTTTTTTGGTACTGGGGACTGAATCCAGGGGCATTCTACCTCAGAGCTATAACCCCAGTCCTTTTAATTATTTCAAAACAGCGTCTCACTAAATTGCTGATGGCCTTGCTAAGTTGCTGAGGCTGGCCTCAAACTTGCAATCCTCCTGTCTTAGCCTCCCAAGTGCTAGGATTACAGGCATGCATCACCACACCCGGCTACAACCTCTTCCTTCAAGGCTGACATCCCTGGGGTGGGAGAGCAGGACTAGCCTTAGCCTTTACGGACTGTGGAAGCTGGTTGTGGAGGCACACACCTGTAATCCCAATACTTGGGAGGCTGAGACAGGAGGATCACAAATTTTTTTTTTTTTTTGGCGGTACTGGGGATGGTACCCAGGAGCATTCTACCTCTGAGCTACACATCCCAGCCCTATTTTTTATTCTTTATTTTGAAACACGGTCTCACTAAGTTGTGGAGGAACTCACAAGTTGCTGAGGCTGGTCACAAACCTGAGATCCTCCTGTATCAGCCTCCCAAGTACTGGGACTTTAAGTGTGCGCCACCACGCCTGGCAAGATCACAGGTTCAAGGACAGCCTCAGCAACTTAAGGAGACTCTCAGCAACCTAGTGAGACACTGTTTCAAAATAAAAAATAAAATAGGGATGGGGGGTGTAGCTCAGAGATAGAATGCCCTGGGGTTCAAATCCCCAGTACCACAAAGGAAAAAAAAAAGAGAGAGAGAGAGACTTGGAAGAGGGGATAAATCAGCAATGCTTGGTGAAGGAGACTGCAGCTGAAGGATTTCATTATTATGGATGAGATCTGAGGGCACACTTGAAAAGTTTGCGAAGAAGGGTTTAGAAGTGGGGAGTTTGGGGCCGATGAGAAGAATAAAGCAAGTGGAACGGAAGTCCAGAAAAACCAGTATTGGAGGACATTTTTCAGATAGTGTGTGATTGAGGTGAAAAGAGAGGACTTAAATCGGAATTTTGACCAGGGCTATTTTGAGATACTAGAAAATCCTTTGATACCATTGGTTAATTTATTGAAATAACTTAATATATTTAATGTCTACTATACATTAACACTATGCTAACCCTAGAGTTATAGTTATAAAATATAAATACCTTCCTCCTGCCCTTGTGGATCATGGCCTAGTGACTCAGTTGCCTGTTTTGCAAATGATAAGTGTGGTGAGTCTTACACTAGAAGTCCAGGGAGCTTTAACAATGTATAGCTCAGGGTGGAGTGAGGGGTGCTAATCTAGTCTACTATAATTGAATAATTGACCTAATATTTGATAAAGCTTGATGCTAATGTTACCTGCGTTAAACAGCAAAGGGGAGTATTTATTCAGAGGAAGCATGGTTGGGTGTGGTGGCACACGCCTAATTCCAGTACTTGGGAGGCTGAGACAGGAGGGTCACAGGTTCTAGATCAGCCTCAGCAACTTAGCGAGACCCTTAGCATCTTAGTGAGAACCTGTTTCAAAATAAAAAATGAGCCGGGCATGGTGGCGCACGCTTGTAATCCCAGTACTTTGGGAGGCGGAGACCGGAGGATCCGGGTTCGCGGCCAGCCTCAGCTCTCTCTCTCTCTCTCTCTCGCTCTCTCTACTTAGTGAGGCCCTCCGCAACTTCATGAGACCCGGTTTCAAAATAAAGTATAAAAAAAATAGGGCCGGGGGCGTAGCGTGGAGGTAGAA
>PVJS01052042.1:0-13760 GCA_004027185.1 Glis glis
AGATGCTGTAGGTGTGTGTGTGTGTGTGTGTGTGTGTGTGTGTGTGTGTGTGTTGCCTTGCTCTGTCTCTGGCAGCTCCCAGAAGCAACAACAACGAACGCTTCGGAGCAGTAACCACCCTTTCCCTCACCTGGCTGCACCCCTAACCTATCTACCTAATCCTCCAAGTGTCTTCTTTGGTCTCTAAGTACCCTGTGTACCTCATCTTATCTCTCCCTCTGTCTCTGACTGGCCTGTGCTGAAGTTGTTTTCTGTTGGGTAAACCAAGGACCCCACCAGTCCTGAGTCGCGTCCCCCTCGCTCCTCCACTGGGAACTGCTCCCTGTTCCCTAGTGGCAACTCCAGACCTGAGACAGTAGGAAGTATGAGAGGGAAATTGCTGCAAGGCTCGGGGAGCGAGGCAGTCCCCGCCCCCAACTTGCCAACACCCCACCCAGAAGAGCTGGAGTATCTAATAATACACTAGATTGTCATCTAATGAAAGTATGTTTTAAAACCCTGAATATTTAAACATGTCTATTTCATTTGGCTTTTTTTTCAAAATAAATTTCCTCTTTCTGAAAATATTCATGGATCCAATTTGAAAAAATATTCAACTTTCAAATGATTTGTTGAGAAACTTTAATTTTTCTTAAAGCTCAAGTTTCACAGAGTGAAAAATAGAACCATCTGATGGGAGTCAGATCCACTGGTGAGGACAAGACACGATTTGTTCAAACGTAAACAGGAGGAGAGTTAAAACAGACTCACGGCTAATAGATACCATAAATCTCTGCCTGATCCATTAGCAGCTATCTTTTCAGGTAATAAACAGCTGATGTTTATATATAAATCCCCCCATTTCCATTTTATTCTTAGAGTTCACAAAGGTGTATCAAGGAAGAGTGATCAGCTGAATTTCTGTTGATCTCTGGGCACCTAAATTTCTAGGGCTGGAGCAGAGACGAGAACTTTTCTCATCCTCTGCATTTTCTTTTTGTCCTACCTTTGTCAGTGGATAGAAAGCTATGTTAAGGATCCATAGCCTCGTTATGATTCACACCGCTGCCTAGTCTGCCCTCAAAAGCAATTCATACCTGAGCTCCAATGTACACTCACAAAATGCTGAACTGTGGCACAGCCATTTAAATGAGCAAATGGGTCTCACCACAATCTATTCACTGGTGCTGATAGATGGCAGTCATGACAATGATAGAGTGCTCATATTTCCTGGGACAATTTGTGGTTAAACAGAGCCTAAGTCGCTATCTCTCTCTCTCTCTCTCTCTCTCTCTCTCTTTCTCTCTCTCTCTCTCTCTCTCTCTCTCTTTCTCTCTCTCTCTCTCTCTCGCGCGCACGCACGCTTACATTTACTTGTTGCACTTTGCCACAATTTGGCTTAAGAAAGAACTCTCCTGGGTTGACCCAATACTTCTTCTTATAGAAGACTGTAGCCTTGAGCAAACTTAATTAGGGTATACAAACCAAGACTGAAAGCTCAGCCAGTTGGGCTACGGCCATTGAGTTTAGGACTCAGAGAAATCTCTCTGAGGTATTTAAGCACTTTGGTTTCATGAGGAGGGTTTAAAGACCAAGTGGGCTGTATCTTTCCATTTAGCCGCTCTGCGGTGAGCTGGATCACTTTAATGTGGCAGGCGATGGGGTCGCTCAGAGTGAGTAATGAGATGTGTTCAACCAGCATAAGCATATATCCGACCACAAAGTTTCCCAGACCCCAAGGGCCTGTTTTCTCCCCCCTGTGGCCATGTTGGCTTTGAGTTACTGTTATAAAATGTCTATTTTAAACGATAAATAAGTGATAATGCTAAACAGCTTCAGGGAACAACCTAGAAAAATGATTGACAGAGCAGCTGTCAGCTCCGCCTTCTACCCCTGTGCTGGTCTGGGATCCAATGGGCCTGCTTCAATGGGGCGCATTAGCAACTTTGCAGTGACTAATAAGATCACCAGACAATAATTCAGAAGCTGTGTTATCTCTACTGGGGAGAGATCAGATTTTAACAGGAAAAAAAAAGTTGTCAGGAAGCCAGTGACAGCCTGGGCATTCCTTCATGTAGCAAAGTTCTCATTTCTGAAATTTAGAAATACATAACTTTCTTAGTCTGTTTTCTGTTGCTATAACTGAAGACCACAGACTGGATAATTTATAAAGAGAAGAGATTTAGCTAGGCATGGTGGCACATTCCTGTAATACCAGTGTGTGGAGGCTAAGACAGGAGGATCGCAGGTTCAAGGCCAGCCTCGGCAACTTAGCAAGACCCTGTTTCAAAATTTTTTTAAAAAAATTTAAGGCTGGGGGTGTATCCCAGAGGTAGAGCCCTTGGGTTCAATTCCCATTACCAAAAACATAAATGAATAGGTAGGAAAGGAGGGAGGGAGGGAGGGAGAGAGGGAGGGAGGTTTATTTGGCTCACAGTTATGGAGGTTGGGAAGTCAAGAGTACAACACCAGCATCTGGTGAGGGCCTTCAGCTGCATCATAACATGACAGAAGGCAGGCAAGCCTGTATGGAAGAAACAGACTCATTTTTATAACAACCCACTCTAGAGATAACCCACTCCCAAGATAACCACGTCAATCCATTCCCGAAGGCTCTGCCCCCTCATGCCCCATCACCTCTCATCAGGCCCCACCTCCCGACACTATTGCATTGGGGATTCAGTTTCCAACACATAAACTTGGAAGATGCATTCAAACCACAGCGATATCTAACCAAAACCCAGCCCTGTTCCCGTTCACACCTGAGTGTCAAGGTCTACTAGCAAGACAGCATAACTGATATCCTCCAAGGAAATAACAGATTTGCAATCTCTCAGCTAAAATGACCATGATGTGTCTTGACACAATCAAAAGCACAGAAAAAGAATTGTGGATCGGGAGAGTGATAGGCAATGCAGATCTTCATTATTTTACTTTGAGGGTGACGGGTTGCTGGAAGTTTGTTTCTAATGGTGAATGTATTGAATGACCTCATATCAAATTAATTTTTTTGAACAGTCACCAAAATGGAAACTTTTAATTATATGGATATAATGCAAGTTCCACCCCATATTTGGGGGGGTGTAATTGGAATTTTTGAACTTGTGACTCTGATTTAACAGGCAAATGAGGTGCTATAATGTCTCTTTCTGTACCCTTGGAAAGTGATAAAAACAGGTAGAAATATTTATATAAGAGCCCTAGAATCATACAGTCAATTATCTTGGAAGAAATGTGTTCTGGTCTCAGCATGAATCCATTGCTGAAACACCTCTTGTCCCATCCTCACTGGTCAAAATCTACTACTGTCCTCTCCTGGCTGAAGAAACTTGTGCTTAGTGTTTACTGGTTTTGGAGATGGAGCCAAGGTCGGTAAGAGGCCCAGGCTGGCCACCTGCTCTGCGAGTTCACCCAGCTCTGCCCAGTCACTCGTGTTATCTACGGCTGCTTCTGCACGCCAGTGTCATAGCTGAGCACTTGCAGTACAGGTCACAGGCTCCACAAGCCAGAAATATTCTCTCTCTGGTCGTTTAAGACAAAGGCTGCTGATTCCTGGAAGAAGAAGCATTTCGTTGAGTTGCGTTGTTCTTGTTCCTTCCTGCCCTTAACCAGGGGATGTGTTGGTGTCTTTGAGTAGACAAAGCACGTTGCAATGGTGGCTGCGAGTAGACCTTCCCGAGCAGGAAGCCATCCTTAACAGAAGCCAAACAGGTAGGTCAGGTGCGTGTGCAGCGGGATGAGCATCCCTGGGTATTCCAGGTTTTTCAAGGTGATCCTCAACTCAGATCCCCCCTCCCTGCTGTGGCGAGGGATCAGTTTGCCATGTTAGCAGGGTGAGGGAGGCCTAGGGGCTTCCATTGGGCCTCCCTACTGTAAATTGCCACTACTTCAGGTCAGAAAGACCTTGTAGGGAATTCTGCCAAATGGTATGTGCATCTACCATGGGTGTACTCTCACAAAGTGGGGAAATAACCACAAAATGTTTATAAGATCTCAGTGAGCCTACAACAAGGGAGAACTAGGATTAAAAACTTGACTCGCTCTCAGTCCCCATAAAGCTTATTCTGACAGGGGCATGCCTGGTCTCTAGGGAATTGTACTGGCTTTATCCAATGTCCAATAACCCCCAAAGTGTCTGGGTAGTTTCCTTTCCACAATCCATTTGTCCTGATCCATATCTCCTGACCTCATTGGAGAAGTGTAGGAGGAGCCAGGCATGGTGGCACACGCTTATGGAACTTAGGAAGCTGAGTCAGGAGGATCGCAGGTTCAGGGCCAACCTTAGCAACTTAGAGACTCTCAGCAACTTAGTGAGACCCTGTTTCAAAATAAAAAAAATAAAATAAAAAGGACTTGGGGTGTAGCTTGGAGGTAAAAATGCCCCTGGGTTCAACAACAACAACAACAACAATAATAATAATAATAATAATAATAATAACAACAATGAAAAGTGTGCGAGGAAGAAACACAATACAAATTAGTAATGGTTTCATCCTCAAAGACTGACCTCCCTGCACTCAGGAAGCTTTCTGCCTGAACATGGACTTGAGTTTGATCATTCAGTGGGGGCTTGTATTAATCATGCTTTGTTTGTTTGTTTCTTATGATGATTCAAAATCTTAAACATCTTGCTGCCTGGGGAAAAAAGCTGCATTTCCCAGAGCTAGCAAATTTTTAGAAATAGCAAAAGAGACCTAAACCACCTTTCATATGCAAACTAATCAATCAGGAGTCTATAGCCCCAGGCACGCCCATTGCCTGGCCTCAACACATCAAACCATCACTTCCAGGGTCCTCAGTCAGCTCAGGACCAGGTGCCAGAGGCCAGGGGAATGGAGCGCCCATAGGCCAGAGCCAGCTGAAATTATTCAAACTAGGTCAGTCCTGCATTGTTTATCCTACCTTGCTATTCCTGAAAACACCCCAGAAAAGACCTAGGCCAGGGCTCTTCTGCGCTTCTCTTGATGAGCCGCGTGCTTCCCCTGTATCCTGAGAAGCACGGCGTGGCCTCCTCTCGTGGAAATGTAAGTAATAAAAATCTTCTGTCAATAGCATTGGCCTCTCTCATGTCACCTCCATCAACTAAGACCCAGGCACAAAACAGGGCTGACAGCTGGTAGCTCAAATCAGGCCTCTGCTAACCAGGTTAACTGTTTTAACAGTTACACAAATCAAACAGTGTCTTATGAGGTTGTCCATCCACGTCCACCCTCTGACCAGGTGATGGATTGACCATCACAGAAGATTCCTCTGAATAACAAGACTCTGGTTCTGATGCCAGCTCTGTTGCCGAGTGTGGAAGCCATGTAACCACATTCTGCTTTCCACATTAAAAATAGAGAGCTCATTTACACTTCAGCATCTTGCCTATGGAGAACAGACCCACAGGACTGAACAAAAGTGTTGATATTTCTCTCACCAACATACTTGTCAATGGGATAGTCAGTACGTGCAGCTTATGCAGGATAAACCCACTCTCACATTCTTGTCTTCAGAGAGTTTGGATCGCTCCCTCTCTATACTACTACAGGAATCCTGGCATCTCCACTTCATTCAGCATGGCCGCCATTCAACCCAGATTTCAGGCACTAAAGCAAGCAACCAATTGGAACCACTTCCCACCACTTGGACTAGCGAATGGGACCCGGAATACTTGCTAAGAATAGCCCTATTAATAACTTTAACTCAATGCAATAGTATACTCTTTTTTCTTTGATCTAGCTAACTCAGATTCTACTCTTACACCAATTTTCAGACTTTAGAAGGTCTGTTACTTGGCAATCTTTCAGTGCTTTTTGTAAATATTACTTGATTAGCAGCTGCCATGCAACTATATATCATTCATGACAAGATATTAATATTTAGATTTGTTCAGCTCCAACCAGAGCATATAACATATTCCAGACTCAGCCAGGCGTGGTGGCACACACTTGTAATCCCAGTACTTGGGATGCTGAAACAGGAGGATTGTGGGTTTGCAACCAGCCTCAGCTACTTAGTGAGGCCCTCCGCAACTTAGTGAGACCCAGTTTCAAAATAAAGAATAAAAAATAGGGCTGGGGGTATAGCTTGGAGGTAGAATGCCCATGGGTTCAATCCCCAGTAGCACAAAAAAAAAATTCCAGACTTGCCTGCATTTTTGAAAGTCAGTTGCTTACAACCATTCCTGGTACCAATTTAGGTATCATTCAGGGTTCTGATATGAAAGCAACAGTTTTGACTCTGACTGTTATGGGTAGAAAAGAAAAGTATTGAAGATATTGCTTAGCTCCAAGAATTTTTAAGGAGGCTGGAGAACAAGGTTTAGAGATGTGCAATCAGGTAGGATGTCTAAACTCATGTTGCAGACCTGCTGGTGAGGATGCCCCTGCCCACTGCCACCAAGATTAGAAGCTGCCGGCGAGGATATCAGAAAAGGGAACACTTAAACACTTTTGATGGGATTGTAAATTAGTACAACCAGTATAGAGATCAGTCTGGAGGTTCCTCAAATGACCAAGAATGGAATCACCGTATGACCCAGTAGTTCACCACACGGACCACCATATGAAACACATATGATCCTTGTATCTTTCCAAAAGAATTAAAGTCTGAGTACGGTAGTGATACACGTATACACATGTGTAGAGCAGCATAATTCACAATAGCGGAATTACGGGACCAACCTAGGTGTCCACCAACAGGTGGATAAAGAAAATATGATATATACACACAATGGAATTTTACTCAGCCATAAAGAAGAACAAAATTTTGTCATTTGCAATGAAACTGGAGAACATTATGCTAAGTGATTATCAGCCAGACTCAGAAAGTCAAGGGTCACATGATTTTTCTCCTAGGTGGAAGCTAGAAAGAAAAGAGTAAAGAAAAGAAAGCTCACGAAAATTAGAAGAGAGACCAGAAAAGTAGTGGAAGGGGACCAGGGGAGGGAGGAGGGATGGGAAAGGGGAGAGTTGGGGGAAGAAACAGACCAAATAATGATATGTGCATATATGAATGTATCACTATGAATCTCACTGTCATGTACAAATACAATGCACCAATAAAGATTTAAAAAAAAACATTAGCCGGGCGTGGTGGCGCACGCTTATAATCCCAGTACTTTGGGAGGCAGAGACCAGAGGATCCGGGTTCACGGCCAGCCTCAGCTCTCTCTCTCTCTCTCTTTCTCTCTCTCTCTCTCTCTCTCTCTCTCTCTCTCTCCTTAGTGAGGCCCTCCGCAACTTCGTGAGACCCGGTTTCAAAATAATGTATAAAAAATAGGGCCGGGGTGTAGCGCGGAGGTAGAATGCCCCTGGGTTCAATCCCTGGTACCGCAAAAAAAAAAAAAAAATTAGATGCTGCAGAGCCCAGAGCTGTTGGGACCTCCAGCCTGGATCCTGGACTCCACCCAGGTCACCCAGCTGTGGCTGTTCTAGAAACTATCACCCACCCCACCTTCACTCCCCTGAAGGAGAAGCCTCCTCGCAGCCCTCGCAAGTCTCTAATGGGTGCCCCTCGTTTGTAGATCCTTAGTTACATCCCCATGGAATTACTGCAGGCAAATCTTAAAACTTAGACATACTTTCTATAGAAGAAAGTGGGATGGACTTCTCCCCCATATTTATAATGTGGAGAAATTCCCAAAAATATACGGAGCGAGTTCAGATGCAGGTAGCCCAAAAAGCATGAACCTGCCCACTGCAGAATGTTTTATAGATGGTCTAGCATTGCACTCTGCATGCAGTAAGTGCCTAATAAATGCTCATGAAGAGAGATGACACAAGCCAGGCATGGTGGCACATGCTTATAATCCCAGTACTTGGGAGGCTGAGACCGGAGGATCCAGGTTCGCGGCCAGCCTCAGCTACTTAGTGAGGCCCTCTGCAACTTAGTGAGACCCTGTTTCAAAAAAATAAAGAATAAAAAATAGGGCTGGGGGTGTAGCTCAGAGGTAGAATGCCCCTGGGTTCAATCCCCAGTACCGCAAAAAAAATAAAAATAAAAAAAAGTGAGAGATGACACATTTCCATTGGAGTCTAAGGGAAAACACTCAGCTTCTTTCTTTCTGCTTGATCTTTGGACAACCACACACATTTTCTCCTCTGAGCAACTTACGCTGCCCATTCATTTGTTGTTGAGATGGAATCTTGATCACTCCCCCCCCTTGTTTTTTTGGTGATGCTGGGGATTATACCCAAGGCCTTGCACGTTAGACAAGTGCTCTACCCCTGAGCCACACCTCCTCAACATCTTGATTTTTTAATGTGATGTTTAAAGCCACAGAATACATAGTTGCAAGGAACTTGAGAGATGAGCAAACCCCTGCTCTAAAGGGTTCCTGATAGATGACTTAAAGGGAGTCAGAACAGCTAATTTGCCAAAAACATATTTTCTGTGTCCCACAGCAAGCCAATCTGCTTCCTGAGTCTTTCTAATTGTTACTTGATCTTGCTTGTATGTACTGAGTTGAAATTTAATCTGCTGTAACTTCCACCTGTATGTTACTGATGCTCTTTAGAGTATCCCAAGACAAATTTACTTCCTCTCTTAGGAATATCACTTCAAATATCAGGAGAAAGCTTGGGCTCCTCCCCCCGCACTTCACCAGGCTAGAGGCCTCTACTTCCCGCCAAGCCTCCTCCAGTGATGAATTGTGAACCCCTGTCTTCACCCCTCATCCTCCATGGAACCCCACTAAATTCTTAATACCATACTCCATAAATTGTTTCAGAAACACGTTTGAGAGTAACATTAAAAATTCTTTTAAAATATATTCATCTCCATTCTTTAATTTTGTTTTGTTTATTGTTTGGTTTGGTTTGGTTTGGTTTGGTTTGGTTTGGTACTGGGGATTAGAACCAGGGCATTCTAACTACACCCCCAACCCTTTTTTTTTTAATTTTCTATTTTGAAACAGAGTCTTGCTAAGTTGCTGAGTGTCTCACTAAGTAGCTGAGGCTGGCCTCAAACCCATGATTCTCCTGTCTCAGCCTCCCAATTACTGGGATGACAGGCATGTGCCACTATGCCCGGTGTTCATCTCCCATTTTCTACAGAACTCATAATCAACCTTGAATTTCTATTGCCCCCAAAGCATCAGATTTTGTGTGCTTTTTTTTTTTTTTTTGGTTTGGTTTTTGCAGTACTGGGGATTGAACCCAGGGACATTCTACCTCCAAGCTACACCCCCAACCCTATTTTTTTTTATTCTTTATTTTGAAACAGGGTCTCACTAAGTTGTGGAGGGCCTCACTAAGTAGCTAAGGCTGGCCGCGAACCCAGATCCTCCCGTCTCAGCCTCCCAAGTACTGGGATTACAAGCATGCACCATCACACCCAGCTTGTGTGCTCTTTTAAGAAGAAGCAAGGAACCCCTGACAATTCTGGATATTCCTTGCCTCTGGAGGTGTTTTTTTTTTTTTTCTGCTGTTTGGGGTCTTGCCATATGCTCCAGGAACAGGGGCATCTTGAGGAAATCAAATCCCGTCGTCTTTCTTTTCCTAAGGTAATATCATAGCTGGAAAGTTGAATTAGAAGCCTCCTGGGGAACATTTGTAATGGATTCTTGGTCAACATCTGCAACCGGCCAGGCAGTTAAGACACCAAAGGAAGTGAGAGGAGGAAGAAAACAGAGAGCTTTGTGAATGAAAGCACCAAGAGAAAAGAGCTGCCGTTTGTTTTTGCTTTGTGGGGTTGCTTTTTAGCAAAGTCTTGCAAAGTCCCATGAAGATGGGGAAGCGTGACGGAGTTTTAATGGGGGCGAGTTTGTGCAGTGGGGGTGGGGAGGATGATGAGCAGCAGTTGGAAGAGAAGAAGATAAACTTGCTTATTATAGCAAAGTTTTCTAGTTTCCTAGTTGGCATCGATGAATACACATTTAGAAAAGATCTACATCCTTTTGAAAATAAATATATCTGAAATTTAAAAGATCTCTTCAAAGCATTAGAAGTGAATCACTGACCTAAATAGGACATTGAAAGTGTATTATCAGCCAGGTATGGTGGCGCATGCCTGTAATCCCAGTACTTGGGAGGCTGAGACAGGAGGATTGCAGTTTTGAGGCTAGTCTCAGCAATTTAGTAAGACCCTTAGCAATTTAGCTAGACCCTGTTTCAAAATTAAAAAATAAAATAGGACTGGAGGTGTAGCTCAGAGATAGAATCCTGGGTTCAATCCCCACCCCCCCCCTCAGTGTATTGCCAGTGATTGTATAGCTTACGGGCAAGGAGTCATTTGTGTTTAATTTGTAATTATCGATACTGCTCAAAAAAATCATTCAGTGACCCCAAGCCAGTCTCAGAAAAACAGTATTTCTGTTTCTTTAATATGTAGGAAACACATTTTATTTACCATGTGCCAGATATTTTTTAAATTGGTACATGGTGATCATACATCATGATGAAGTTCAGAGTGATAGAGACACATGCACACAGCACTCAGTGAGCCTCAGCTCCCACCCCGCTCCCTCCACATGCACACAGCACTCAGTGAGCCTCAGCTCCCACCCCGCTCCCTCCCCTCCACATGCACACAGCACTCAGTGAGCCTCAGCTCCCACCCCGCTCCCTCCCCATGCACACAGCACTCAGTGAGCTCCCTCCCCTCCCCATGCACAATATTGATATTGGCATTGATAATTTTGTGTATGTGCATTGTGTCCATTAAGTGTTTCCTTCATCGGATCTCCCTCCTCTACCCACCTCCCTCCCTTAAGCCCCCTCCATCACTCCAGTAGGGCTTCTCCTCCTTTGTCTAGAGTCCCTTTTGTATCCAATTTCTCCCTAGCTTCCAGAGACTTTGCAAATAGAAGAGGGCATAGGATCAACGCTCTAACATATAGGCACTGGTAGAAACTTCCTCAATAAGACCCCAAGCCACAAGAAATTAAACTGAAGATTAATAAGTGGAATTGCATTAAATTAAAGAGCTTCTGTACAGCCAAGGAAACCATGAAGAACCTTCATAGAGAGCCAACAAAATAGAAGATCTTTACCAGCTACTCCTCCAATAGAGGATTAATATCTAGACTATACAAAGAACTTTAAAAGCTTATCACTAAAAAACAAATAACCCAATCAAAAAATGGGCAAGTGAACTAAATAGACACATCACAAAAGAATAAATACAGATGGCCGATAAATGTATGAAAAAATGTTCAACATTCATTAGCAATCAGAGAGATGCAAATCAAAACTACCCTGAGATTTCACCTAACCCCAATTAGAATGGCAATCATGAAAAATACAAACAATAATAAATGCTGGTAAGGATGTGGAGAAATAGGAACCCTGGAACATTGTTGGTGGGATTCCAAATTAGTGAGGTCACTTTGGAGATCAGTGTGGAGGGTCCTCAGAAGAATGCGAATGGACCTACCATATGAACCAGCTATACCACTCCTGAGTATCTACTCAAAGGGATTGAAACCAGACCACCATAGTAACACATGCATATTTATGTTTATAGCTACACAATTCACAATAGCCAAATTATCGAACCAGCCTAGGTGCCCATCAACAGATGAGTTGATTACAATTCATATATATACACAATGGAATATACACAATGGAATTCTACTCAGCCCTAAAGAAGAACAAAATTATGTCATTTGTACAAAAATGGATAGAACTAGAGAATAGTATGCTAAGTGAGACTAGTCGGCCACCAAAAAATGAAAAGTTAGATATTGTTTTAATACAACCATCACACACATATATTAATGCACTTAACCTGAGACACAGAGAATTAAAAAGTTTTTTGCCCAAAATCACAAAGCTAGTAACTGGGGGGGCTAGAATTTGAACCCCAATTGGCTGATTCCAGATTCCACAACTACAGTTGGCCCTCTTTATCCATGGGTTCCACATCCACAGAGGATGTCAATCATCAGAGGACATACACAAACACACACACACACACACACACACACACACACACAAAAAAAAAAATTTTTTTTCATAAAAAAAATGAGTCTGTAGCCGGGCGAGGTGGCGCACGCTTGTAATCCCAGTACTTTGGGAGGCGGAAACCGGAGGATCCGGGTTCGCGGCCAGCCTCAGCTCCCTCTCTCTCTTTCTCTCTCTCTCTCTCTCTCTCTCTCTCTACTTAGTGAGGCCCTCCGCAACTTCGTGAGACCCGGTTTCAAAATAAAGTATAAAAAATAGGGCCGGGGGTGTAGCGTGGAGGTAGAACGCCCCTGGGTTCAATCCCTGGTACCGCAAAAAAATAAATAAATAAAATTTAAAAAATTTTAAAAATGAGTCTGTACTGAACAAGTACAGACTTTTTTCCTGTCATTATTTCCTAAATAGTACAGTATAACAACTATTTACATAATATTTACATTGTATTAGGAATTATAAGTAATCCAGAGATGATTTAAGGTCTATGGGAGGGCCAGGTATGGTGGCACACACCTGTAATCCCAGTACTTGGGAGGCTGAGACAGGAGGATCGCAGGTTCGAGGTCAGCCTCAGCAACTTAGTGTGATCCTCAGCAACTTGGCAAGACCTTGTTTCAAAATAAAAATAAAACGAAAAGGGTTGGGGTTGCAGCTCAGAGGTGGAATGCCTGTGGGTTCAATCCCCAATACCAAAATAAAAAATAAAGTGTATAGGAGGATGGGTATAGGTTATGTGCAAATACGAGACCATTTCATATCAAGGACTGGAACATCTGAGGACTTTGGCATTTGTGGGGGTCCTGGAACCAAACCCAGTGGATACCAAGGGACAACTGATTGTGTTCCACTGTGGGTCGTGTGATGGAGCTAACCTAGATACATTTTTTTCTTTTTTTTTTTTTGCGGTACCGGGGATTGAACGCAGAGGCGTTCTACCTCCGCGCTACGCCCCCGGCCCTATTTTTTATGCTTTATTTTGAAACCGGGTCTCACGAGGTTGCAGAGGGCCTCACTAAGGAGAGAGAGAGAGAGAGAGAGAGAGAGAGAGACGGAGAGAGACAGAGTGAGAGCTGAGGCTGGCCGCGAACCCGGATCCTCCGGTCTCCGCCTCCCAAAGTACTGGGATTACAAGCGTGCGCCACCACGCCCAGCCCACCTAGATACATTTCACTCAGTTGTAAAGGAGAAATGGTAGGGTGGCCAACTTTTTCAGTCCCTGAGAAAACTGACTTGAAGTGTGCCTTATTAAAAAAAACTTAAAAATAATGCGAGGGTGGGAAGGTTGTTGACAGTGTGGCGTGAATGATGAGCCCCATTTCCCTTCCCCGCACCGCACAGCCAGCGAGTGGAGCTGCATCTCGTGCCGCGTCCAGGCTCTTGTGGGGCTGAGAACTCATCTCTACTGTTTTCACATTGCCAGTTAATGACTTCCAGTTTTTCAAACTCGAGACATATGTCACTCCAGAGCTTCTCACTTAGCCATAAAAATTGATAGTATTTGGTTCATGTTGTAAGTTAAATAACAATTTATCAATCTATATAACTAATTTAGAGTGTCTTTCAGAAATAAAGCCACATTCTACGTGCCCTTATTTGTCCCAATAGCCAGACCAAAAGGGCACCATACCACCACCATAAAAGGTGTTTTATCTTCCTGCCTGGACTGCAGCACACATCCCAGCTCCAGCGTGAGCACGAGCCCAGAAGGCAGTGCGCTCTGCTGGCCATCAGAAACACCAAACAGACCCAGCGACAAAGGGCAGGAGGAGCCACGTCCAACCTGCAAGAGGAATGGGTAGAATCAAGTGCTTCTAGAAGGTCAGCTACATGTTTTTATTTGTCCACAAAAGTCATTTTTACCCTCAAATAGGACAAGAATACACAGAGAAAGACTTC
>PVJS01052043.1:0-13760 GCA_004027185.1 Glis glis
CGGCCCTATTTTTTTTTATACTTTATTTTGAAACTGGGTCTCACGAAGTTGCGGAGGGCCTCACTAGGTAGAGAGAGAGACAGACAGGGAGAGAGAGAGAAAGAGAGAGCGAGAGAGAGAGAGAGAGCTGAGGCTGGCCGCGAACCAGGATCCTCTGGTCTCCACCTCCCAAAGTACTGGGATTACAAGCGTGCGCCACCACGCCTGGCTAGATATCGTCCTTTAAAATAGATATTTAAAATTTTTCAGCTATATGAGCCTATGTGCTCTCCTTTTCCTTTTGCTATAATGGACTATTGTCCAGGACCCAATCTAAGGTCGACACCTAGGCTACGCACATCTCGCCCCATCTACTCAATGAGATCACTTTTGCAAGTAACCTCTCTTCCTAAAAATATCAAATTTCCCTTCCTTCGTCGTATCAATTAATATGCTACATCTTTCTTCTTAAAAAAAAAAACTCTTTGACCTATCATTACCTTCCACCAACTGATCCCATTTAAACTAAAGCTCATAGAGAGAGAGATCTACATGTATCTTCTCCACTATTTCAGTTTATCTTTCCTCCCAAGACAGTGCTGTCATGCTCTTGTAATCATCGCTCCTTGTGAAAGAGCTATGAGGTCAACGATGGCCTCTACATCGCCAGATCCAAGTGGCAGTCGCCATGCTACTCAGCTGCTCGAAGTGTTTGACTATTGATCGTGCCCTCCCTGAAATATTTTCTTTGCTTAATTTCGCAGATTGCACACTGTCATCTCACCTCAGTAGCTGCAACCTCTTAGTGGTCTTTTCGGGTTTCCGTCTTTTTCTAGCCTCTTAATGTTGGAAGTCTTTGGAGTCAATTCCTGAGCCTTATTCTTTATCCCACTATCTCCCTCATGGTTTCATTCAATGCCTCTGGTTTTATAGACCATGTATATGACTCTCAAGTACTTAAGCTCTAGCTTTGACCTCTTTTCTGAGCTCCAGATTCATCTATGTGTATCCTCACGATGTAAAAAAAATGCCCATCAAGTTATGAGTTCTCAAAAAATATTGCTTTAGATATAAATCACAAATACTGCTAAGATTATTTATAGTATAGCTTTACTTAATACTAGTTTTCTATCATATGTCATTATAAAAATTTTATATCTATCCTTACTATTGAGAATTTAGTTTCTAAAATCCATATAATAAATACTATTGGATTCCAATTTTCTCCACCAGTCATATGGCCATTTTTTTTGTTTTGTTTTGTTTTGTTTGCTATTTCACTGTTTTTAAACCTCAGATGCTTTATATGAATGATGAGAATAATACCTCCCTCACATGGGAGTGACAGAGACTAAATGAGATGCTGTAGAACACTTAGTATATGTCTGGAATTGTGTTTTGTGCACAGTAAAGAGTAGTTATTGACACTGTCTTTGTGTAAGAATCTTGAACACCTACCCAGTTCTTACCTCAGTAGGGATTTGGAGCTCTACGCTATCAATGCATATGAACATTTTTATTGATCTCAACGTAAGTCGTCAAGTGTCTTTTCAGAAAGATTGCACCTATTTATAATTGAACCAGCACTTGACAGGATTACTTTCCTTGCGATATATTCACAAGAACTTTTTATCAGATATACAAATATAACTGGCAGCATTAAACTACTTCTTTTATCAAATGTAATCCTAGTTACAGTCCCAATTTGTCATGTTACTTATATTGACTTTGACTTAATTTCTCCATCTGTGAAATGGAAATAAATCTGTGGGCCAGAAAGAGGGAAATATAATTGGGCTAATTTGCAAGCACAGTGCTCTTTCTAAAAGACAGACTGCTATGGGGCCATGTGATTTTACCACATTATATTCAGAACATCCCAATCAAAATCAAGTACGCATTGAAAGAGAGTTGTGAACACAATTTAGTTGATAGAGGCTGTCGGGAAGGCACACTTGTTTCTTTCTGAAGCAGCTGGCTTGTCTGAATTGCTGAAGCTGTACAGTAGCCTTGCAATTATGATGTGTATATCTGTGAGCTTTATTCTTACAAAATCATCTCTAAGTTGATCTGCTTAGTCATTAGGTTTTATGGTGGAAGTTGAATGTCTAATGAAATTGCAGATTTCAACTGTTTTATGGCCTCTCAGAAAATCTCATTTGCCACAGAGTAGCTATGAAAAGATGCGAATGACAGGCAAGAGTGTACAGCATTATTATAAATGGAAGAAGGAAATTTATTCCAAGGATACACAGAGCAACAAAGGTCATGTCCTCTTCTACCACTTCCTCTGTGACTCCGTCACTTCCTCCACCCTTTCATCTGCTCATTTATTTAGTCATTCACACATCCATGCACTCATCATTTATTAAACAGCAGCCTGAAGTGACCAGGGAGTCATCTCTTTCTTACAAATGACCTATAATATAGACAGGGAAACTGATAGAGCCGCTGACAAGCCAAAGCAGCTTTAACAGCTCACACCACACCAGAGCTTTTGTTGGAGGTTTGATAGGAAATGTTGAAGATACAGTAGAAATAGAAAATTGTATGATTTAAAAGGAGCATGAGACAATGGGCAATTCCTACAGGATTCAAAGCTGTGTGTTGCATTTTGTTAAATTTAGTGGCTTCCAAATAGGCTGGAATATTGGAATGGAACAAGAGCCTAAAAGACAGATGCCCTTGATCTATTTACATTATTTGAACACTAATTTTATAGGCTCTCTCTAGTGCGTTCTCTCTCTCTCTCTCTCTCTCTCTCTCTCTCTCTCTCTCTGGTACTAGGGATGGCACCCAGGGGCATTCTAGCTCTTAGCTACACCCTAGCCCTATTTTATTTAGAAACAGGGTCTTGCTAAGTTGCTGAGGGTCTTGCTAAATTGTTGATGCTGGCCTCAAACCTACAATCCTCCTGTCTCAGCCTCCCAAAGTACTGGGATTACAGGTGTGCATCCCCATGCCCAGCACTAGACTCTCTCTCTTTTGTATATGATATGTGTGTATCAGCCAGTCTGTCTGTGTCTCTTCCTATCACTAATGAAAAGACACAATTTTTTTAAACTGACAGGTTGCTATTCCCACCCCCAAAAATGACTAAACTAAAATTAAACAGGGTGCACGTTTGAAGTCAGGGTTAGAAAATCAGAAAATAGATACATTGCCTAAGATTACATTTGGTCAGATTAAATGTTTTGCTTTGTTTTCACAAATTTGTCTTTTTAGGAACATTATGGACCACGGGCATGCTGTTAAACTGATTTCAACGAATTCTGTGTCTAAACCCTTTTGGAGAGTGGACTCAGTACAGTTAGGATTCTCAGCATGTGACACCATTACATGCACAGCGTTCCTATGCAATGAACGGTCACAGCATGGTCATGATGGAGGTGTGCCCCTCCACAGCCACTGCCTCCCACCCTCCCTCACATCGCGTTGAACCCTGGGACACCGACTTTGACTGGCTTAGTCAACGGACCCCCTTGCCCGCTGGCTCCTGGTTGATAGGCAGCAGTACAAGAGCAGGATTCGGGTGTTCATTTCCCGGCCTCTCTGCCTTCAGGTGAACTCCAGCTGACTGCATTCCTCAGGAGGTGGGGCTGGGACTGGTACTGGCTCAGGGACACAGTCCCTTGTCTTGCCTCTGCAGTCCTGGGCATGGTGACATCTCCAGCAAACAGCTCTGTCCTCTGCGGGCTTCCTTATCCTGCCCTCATTATTGTGAAAAGTCCTTCATTAAACGCTTCTCAGACATTCTACTGGAGTGTGCAAACTGCTTTCTGCCAAGCCACACACTGGTGCGGTTGCTCTCCCAGGAGACTTGTTTAGAAACCCAGAGTGAGCTGCCACTTGCTTTCTCCTGTGTCCCACATGTCATTAGTTGCCAGGTCTATTCTGTGTGGCCTTCCGCAGCCTCTAGTCCACGCTCTCCTTTTTATACCTCTCAATGCAGTTCTAGCTCACATGAACCTTAATGCTAAATAATCTAAATATGTAGAAGCAGCATATAAAGGACAAATGTCATTCTAATGGTCACTTATAGTCACTTTTATTGTATTATAATTGCTCTAGCCAGGCATGGTGGCACACACCTGTAATCCCCATACTTGGGAGGCTGAGACAAGAGGATCACAGGTTCGAGACCATCTTCAACAACTTAGCAAGACTCTCAGCAACCTAGCGAGACCCTGTTTCAAAACAAAAATAAAAGAGGCTGGGGGTGTCTCTTGGAGATAGAATGCCCCTGGATTCAATCTCAAGCACCCCAATAAAATAAAATAATTGCTATACACCTTATACACATCTCTCTTCCTATGTTATCTTCTCCAGTGTATGCCATACATAGACAATAATTTTTCTAAAACTCAAATCTAACCATATCAGTTCCCTGCTCTAACATCTAGTTATTCTTTTAGAATAATTCCAAACTCCTTGGCATGCATTCAAGACCCCCTCAATGTGGTTCCATGCATATTTCTCTTTTCTCCTTCTTTGCTCTGTATCTAAGCTGCCTTGTACCTCTTTGCATCCTCCCCAAATTCTTTTAATGTATCTACCACCGATGTTCCACTACAGTGTTCCTGTGGCCAGTAATATCATCCTTATAGAGAGGAAATGCTACTCAGTATTCATGACTTTTAATTTCCATAGGTCACCTTCTCCACAGTATATTCCCCAACCCTAAGAGGTAATGGAGTTCTCCTTTTTCTACACTCCCATAGACCTGTACCTCCTTGAGGGTATACATGTAGCACATTAGGTCATGGTTATCTATGTAAACAATTATTTCTCTTAGAGCATTTCACATTCCTGGTGTTGAAAACTCTTTGGCCTCTCCCTCTTAGTTAATTTTCATCTCTTCGGTGTTTAGCACATATTCTGTTTGAAAATGCTTAGTTAATGGAATTTGGACTATCTCCGTCAGCATTACAAAACAGCTGCCATCCAAAACAACTGACCACACAACTTAGAGAAAGGTAGATTGATTTGCTCACAGTTTTTGGAGACTTCAGAGGTTCAGTCCATGTCAGCCCAGGTTTGTGGAGCTCAGGACATGGTGGTGGGAAGCAGAAAGAGGGAGAGAGCAAGGCTCTGCTCTATATCATGGAGGCTGGAAGCAGAGAGAGAGATAAGGAAGAGGAAGAACCTATAATCCCCAAGGCCACACCCCCAAGGACCCCTCCTTAGCAACCAAGCCCCGCTTCCAACATCGCTGCCTCGTTTCTGTGAGGGCTAGGGGGACATTCTAAATACAAACCATTACGGATTACATATGATTAGAAGATATTTTTATTAAATTCATGTACCAAATAATTCTATCATGCATAGTTAATATGAAAGTGGACAGAATGTAGTTACAAAATTATTTTGATGGATAACTTCAGTGACACTAACAAGATAGATAAAGTTAGGACTCTAAGATCGATAACTTAGGACTCTAAGTTTTGCATGCACTAATAAAGGTTTGGCAAGTCCTAGTTGATCACCAGTTCAAGTTCTAATTCTGGATTTTTCACAAACCACAGAAACAATAAATGCAATTAAAATGCAAATTTTCTATCAAATTTCAGTAAATAATACAAACAGATTAAAAGTACCAGGAGCTATATTTTATTCTGTGTAATTTAGATTTCATCCCCAAAAAAGACATTTAGTTGTATGTACACATTTCAAAGAGCATTTTGAGGAACCAGTCTGTTAGTGAGAGTCACAAATTAACCAGGATATTTTCCCAGGAAGGAAGGAAGATTTGAAAATGATGCAAATCACCTTCTGACATGTGAGGGGAATTAGTCCTTGTAGTCCTACAGATTCAAAATGATAGCCAATGGATAGAAGTGGTAGGTGACAGAGTTCAGCTGAATAGGAAAAAAAAGCATATTTATAGTCAGAACTATTTGTTATAAAATCCTATTAAAGTTAGATATAAAATGTCCCCTAAAGAGATCATTTATTAATATTCAGGATTGATGTAATTGAGTCATGAAGGTTGTAATCCCTAAAGTGGATAAGTCCATTGTAATGGATTTTCCTGGGTGGTACCCCACTCCTGTAGGCCAGCAGTGTATGGCTGGAGGTGGGTCCCTGGGGAGTGGCCTTGGGGATTCTATAAAGGGGTTCCTCCTCCCCTGACTCTCTCTCTCTCTCTCTCTCTTATTTCCGGCCTCCATAATGTGAGGAGCACAGCCCATGTTCTCCCCCTTCACCTCCCACCACCATGCCCTGAGATCTGCGGTCCCCAGCCTCACATGGACTGAGCCTGAAACCATAAGAAAATTAATCTTCTTTCCTCTAAGTTATGTTGGTCAGATATTTAGATTATGGCTGCAAGAATGCTGATGGATACAGATCCTGAGCTCCTTGTGACTAGAATTGTTTAAGTAGAAGATGAGAAAGTCCTACAGCCATGATAAAGTGGAAGGGATTTCTACACTGGCAGGAAACAAGGGGTAGACCAATTTCCAAAGCCTCTCCATGAAAAATTTGTCATAAACAAAGCGTTCATTTTCTCAATTCCTTTTTATAAGACATTATCTGATTACATGTTTTAGGCTGTGTCAATTATAAACTGGTTCTCAATGGCTCCCATGGTCAAATCCACTGAGTGAACCATTCTCAAAAATACACATACAGTATGTGCCCTGTGAAGATCCATCTCATGCCTCAGCAACATACCAAGTCAGGGTTAACAGTGGTAAAATACCGTAAGTCTTTTGAGGTTTGCTTTTATAAACATAATATTTATCAGCCCACAGAGTTCCTCACAAGACATACTATAGCAGAGAAACCACACACACACACACACACACACACACACACACATATATATAGTTTGTATGATTTATATATATAGTTTATATTTTCATATACTATAAAACAAAATACTTTGTGTAAGATTAGAAACTTTCTTTCCATCTCCTGAACTCTCTCCACTATCTCTTTTTGCCTGGAGTCAACATAATTCATCGCTGATTTAATGAATGTCTATTACTATAGAAAGATATTGTACTAACGATGGGGTTATAAATATAAAACATGGCTCCATTTTCATTGTGCTTAAAGACAAACAGGAAAGCATATGATTATAATCCAATGTGGTAAGCACTAGAGAAGAGACCAAAGAAGATAAAGTGCCCCAGGTTTGGGGGAGTGGAGTTGGTGAGAGAAGGAGCCACCAGTAGGGTGAACGTGGGTGCTGCCCAGAGCCGTCAGGAATGGCGTTCCTGCCTGAGAAAACTGGGAACTTCTACACAGAGCTAAGAGAACGGAATGCATTTGGAGTCTACAACTGTTCCGACTGTCTTTGAAAAGGTAATAGAAAGCCAGGCGTGGTGGCGCACGCTTGTAATCCCAGAACTTGGGAGGCTGAGACCGGAGGATCCAGGTTTGCGGCCAGCCTCAGCTACTTAGTGAGGCTTCCACAACTTAGTGAGACCCTGTTTCAAAATAAAGAATTAAAAATAGGGCTGGGGGTGTAGCTCAGAGGTAGAATGTCCCTGGGTTCCATCCCCGGTACTGCAAAAATAAAAAAAAGAAAGAAAGAAAAGGTAATAGAAGATGAGGCTGAGAAGTGAGCAGGGTTCAAATCGCAGGGTCCTGCCTGCTAGGAGAAATTTAGATTCTGTCTGAGTTGTCCTCTGCTACTATGGAGAATGAGGCTGGGCCAGAAAAAAGACTCAGAAAGGTGTTGTTTTTTCACTTGAAGTTTTGGGTGGTTTCAGTTGGGGAAGGGGTTGCATAACATGGAGTGTAGCCCACCTATTCTGAATCCCAAGAGGCCGGTATAACGGTGATGGTGACCCTCTGAAGTGTGCACCGCCTCCAGGCAGCCACACATCCTTGCCTCCACCGTCTTCATCCAAGTCAAGTCTGAAGGGAGCTGACTCAGAGAGGGGAATAGAGGAGAAAAATCATTTTGGACAAGGACACTCAAGAGACACATTGCTGCAGATCCCACCAGTTGAAGCCAATTCTCTCAATTGCAGAGCCCTGTGCCAGCAGGAAGTCGGCGTACCCACAGCGGCCGGGCGCGGTGCGGGCACAGCTGTACCAGGCTAGCACTGCCTGCGACGCAGCCACAAAGACAGCACTCTTCACGACACTGCAGAATGATCCCTGATTGCTGGGCGAATCGAGATGGAAGAACACGCGGCAGATATTTTAGGTCCTTGGGCTTTGAGGAATTATCTTGGATGTTCCGGTTGGCTATTCTTGGGGAAGTGCTGACCTTGCAATTCAGGGTCTGAAAATGCCTGAATTGCCTACGAGGAGCCAAGGGCGCAAGATCTGTTTGCAAAATTTGGTCATATACATCAGCTCCTCAGCTTTTAAACCTCTTTCTCCCCTCCCCTCTCTGCCCTTACTTTCCTAGCATCAAAACTAGGAGAGACAAGCCGGGCGTGGTGGTGCACGTCTGTCATCCCAATACTTGGGAGGCTGAGACAGGAGGATTGCAGGTTGAAGGCCAGCCTCAGCAACTTAGCAAGACCCTGTTTCAAACTGAAAAATAAAAAGGGCTTGGGGTGTAGCTCAGAGGTAGGATACCCCTGGGTCCAATCCCCAGTACCATACAAAAATAAAATTGAATCAAAATTAAATATTAGATATCCAAGCTGGGTGTGGTGGTGCACACCTGTAATCTTAGTATTTGGGAGACTGAAACAGAAGGATCTCAGGTTTGAAGCCAGCGTCACCAACTTAGCAAGACTGTGTTTCAAACTAAAAAAATAGAAAGGACTGAGGGTGTAGCTCAGAGGTAGAATGACCTTGGCTCCATCCCCAGTATTGTAAAATATAAAAAATAAATTAAAAAAAACTAGGAGAATAAAGATATCTTGGTTCATATTATAAGCATCAATGAAGGGACTCAGGGTTTCTGGAACCTACTCTCATTCCCTATTGTGCTTTATGCTTTAAGTAGCATGAGGAGTATAATAACTATTCTTCTAAATGTTCTCTGTGGATGCTCAGCATCCCCTCAGAGTATGAGGGACATGGGTCCCCCCTTACACAGCATGTCCCCATCTAGAAAGCTGGCAGAGGAGATAAATGAGTGTCCACGGATTTCCTAGGCCACCCAGGAGCATCCTGCGATGCAGTATGAGCATGATGTCTGCCTAGAGAGTTAATCCAAACAATATTTAGGGCATACAATTTCATTAGGATATTTCCCTAATTCAGTTTTGCAGCACATCTCCTTTCCTTGATTGTTCAAACACAACTAGAGAGATCCCCACATCCTGATTTAGGAACTTTCTCCCTACATTCAGTGATATTTATCAGGTGGATAATCATGAATGCATTTGGGGTAGTTAAGGGATTCTAGCATATTCTTTTATCCACCTAGTTCTTACCCCCACCACCACCTTTGTTTATTCTTTTCAGTTTGAAGATCATTCGCTTTTATAGATCATTCCCCTTTTCATAAGAAACTAGAAGGAGGGGTGAGGGGGATAGGGTAGGAACTGGGGGAGGGCTCAATGAATACTGTGTGCCTGTATGTCTATATCACCCTGAACTTCAACAAGATGTATGAATTCAATGCACCAATAAAAAAAATTTAAGTATAAAATAAATAAATAAATAAAACTATTATAAAGATGAGAGAAACCAGAAATAAAATAAGAGTGGCATCTTTTTTCTCATCATTGGTCCCAAATCTCTGGCCTCTCTTGCACGTGTGTGTGTACGTGTGCATATGTTTGTATGTGTGTGTACGTGTGTGTGTTTTACTATACTGGGGACCCAGGGCAAAAGTGCTCTCCCATTGCACTACACCCCAGCCCTTCTGCCTTGTTGCGCTTGTAAGTTATCTCAAGGAAGGCAGGGAAAGGGGCTACTTCCCTCAGTACCCTCATGCCTCACACTATACCTGATACATCCTGCATGCTTCATCAATGTCTTGCTGAATGGAGCCAGATCTCTATCTCCAGATGTGGCAAACACACCCTATGGTGATCCCCAGTGGGTCACACATCCCTCTGAGAGTGGATGGAACCTGTGACCTGCTCCTAACCAACAGGAATATAGCAAAATTGAAGAAATATTATAGATATGATTGTGTTCCTTTATATAGCAAAACAGCAGATGTAGTTAAGGTCCCTAATTAGTTGACTTTGCATTAATCAAAAAGGAGCTTTCCCCAGTAAGGATGACCTGATCCATGGAGCCTTTGAAAGGGACTGTAGGGCTTCTTTGAGCTCAGAGACCGGAAACAACAGAGATCCTCTCTCCTGCTGGTCCTGAAATAGCAAGCCACCATAAACTCTACAACCACAAGGAAGTGAGCTCTTCCCACAATCAGAGGAGCCTGCGAGAGGACCCAGCCTCAGATGAGTCCACAGCCCTGGACGACGCCTCTACTGTGGCTTTCTGCGATGCTGCAGAGGACGAGCTAACTGTGGACATTACTTCAGGGGCCATAACCCTTGATTCAGGGTGATAAGGAAAGATTGAAGAGCCCCCTGCTCTTAGCGAATCTCCATCGACATGCTGGAACCAGACCTCAGCACAACGTTCACCCTTCACATCAACAGCTGATTTGTGCAGAGCTCCAGATTTCAATTTATGTTTGTTGAGTAAGTTAATTTTTTTCACTACTGTGGATTGAACCCATAGGTGATCTGCCACTGAGCAACATCCCCAGCCCTTTTTCTTTTTTATTTTGACACAGGGCCTCACTAAGTTGCCCAGGCTGGCCTCAAATCTGTAGTCCTCCTGGGGATGTAGCTCAGCAGCACAGCACCCTGGGCTCAATCCCCAGTACTGCAAAAACAACAACTAAATAAATAAATACCAAAAAGCTAAACAAAGCAAATATCTTACAGTGAGTCAGTACTGAACCAAGGTCTTCTGACTTAGGTTTTGTGTATCTACCAAGTGTTCACCCCTTTCCCCATACATTCTGTTATTCATTCTGATGCTATTTGCCAGAGGATGAGACTCTAGCAGGGGTGGTAAGACAGCCGACAATTATTCCGCATGTACCAGGTGGTGGATGCTGGGTTAAGCAGGGGCAATGGTAGAGAGGTTCTTCTAGGCAGAGACAGCAGCATGAGTACATGCCCAGAGGCAGACCACTAGGGCAGATCCAGGAACAGGTATCCAAGGCCTCCATGAATCCCTGCTTGGTCTAGGCACTGCTACAGCTCCTAGATGAAAAAGCTTCTGTTGATTAAGAACCAGTGTGATGCCGGGCGTGGTGGCGCACGCTTGTAATCCCAGTACTTGGGAGGCAGAGACCGGAGGATCCGGGTTCGCAGCCAGCCTCAGCTACTTAGTGAGGCCTCTGCAACTTCGTGAGACCTGGTTTCAAAATAATGTATAAAAAATAGGGCCGGGGTTGTAGCGCAGAGGTAGAACGCCCTTGGGTTCAATCCCTGGTACCGCAAAAAAAAAAAAAAAAAAAAAAAAAACAGTGTGCTCCCCATAAGTCTCACTTAATCCTCACAGCAATTTTGTAGCTAAGTCTGAGGAAACAGATCAAATGAAATAATAGTAAGCATAGTAATAACAATAACAAAATAGTAAAACAGCAGACATTTATATAGTGTTAGGTATGTTCTCATCTGCACCAGTATATCTGTTCCACTGATTTAGGAGTGTTCATTCTTAATGTGTAATAAAACAAAAATATATTTACAATTTAAGACCTTGTAGGACATAAAATGCATATGCCCTGTGTTACCAAATAATGCTCCAGTTCAACTCATAGAAATGAGGATCCCCTGCCCGCTCATTACATACAGTAAATGCAACCGTTGAAAATATTTTATGGCTTCACGGGATAAGAAAGGACTCACCAAAAAATGTCTAAAGAGGACACCCAAGATTATAAGAAACCAGAGAATGGAAAAACATTAGGCTACAGGCCACAGTGTGGAGCCACGGCAATCTTAGCTGAAAAAGAAAAGAAGGAAGACGGAGAACCAGCAAGAGCAGCAGCTCTGCAGGTGAGCTCACCCCAAAGGAGCCGTGCCCACAGGCAGGAGCCCAGACCTGTCTCTGGGACTCCTCCGCGTGCTGCAGGGCAGGCCTTGCTCAGCCGCCAAGAGGTGCGGGGAGAGGCACAGGATGGAGCCCAGGAGTGAGGCACGGCGCTCTGTGGCCCTCCTTTTAAAGGCAGGCAGGATTCCAGAGTAAAATTGTGTTTCCTTGTCCTTCCTTTCTACCTTTTTTTTTTTTTGGATGTAGAGATTGAACCCAGAGGCATTCTACCTCTGAGCTACACCCCCAGCCCTTTTCATTTTTGATACAGGGTCTCACTAAGTAGCTGAGGTTGGCCTCAAACCTGCAAACCTCCTGTCTCAGCCTCCTAAGTACTGTGATTCCAGGTGTGCACCCTCATGCCCAGCTTCTGCCTATCTTTTTATTTCTTCTATCTTACTTCACTAGCAGGTCAGAGGTGGAAATTCAGAGACTCGCACAGGACAACCTTACATCACCTCAACCAAGATAATATCACAACTCTGTCACAGTTAGCATATGACAGCACCTGCTGATCACCACGTCCTCTTACAGCACTGAGAACACAGTAGGTCCTTGTGTTTACGCGGTGTGTGGACGGGGCCAGCACGTTTGAGCTCATGGTAGTGTTTCCTAGCGGGACTGTTTCATTGCAATAGACCTGCTGGCTCCTCAGTGGAATGACTGATGAAACAAGAGAAAGGAGTGTGCGCTGTGGGTCACACCCTGACGCACAGTGCTTCTAAACAGCACCACCCAACATCTGCCAGGGGAGGCCCCTATTCTGCAAGTCCCAAGTGTGGTTGTTCTGGAAGCAACCTGTGCGAAATGTGTTCAAGCAGAGCTATGAAAACAAACTCATGGCAGGACCAATAATCCCGGTACCCATGAGGCTCGGATAGGAGGATCCTGCATTCTGGGCTGGTGCGTGGTAACTTAATGAGACCCTGTTTCAAAATACAATAGAAAGGGCTGGGGGTGTAACTCAGTGGTAGAGAGCCTCTAGGTTTAATTCCTAGTACAAGGAAGGAAGGAAAGAAAAAAGGAAGGGAGGGAGGGAGGAAGGAAGGAAGAAAGAAAGGAGGAAGGAAAGCAGGCTCCAACTTGATAGCAAAAAAAATTACCATAAAAAAGAATGTAATAGCCAGGCATGGTGGCACATGCCTGTAATCCTAGTATGTGGGAGACTGAGACAGGGGGATCACTGGTTCAAAGCCAGCCTCAGCAGCTTAGAGAGGCCCTCAGCAACTTAGTGACACCCTGTTTCAAAATAAAAAAATAAAATAGGGCTCTGGGTTTGGCTCAGGGATAGAATGCCCCTGGGTTTAATCCCCAGTGCCACAATAAAAAAAAATCCAATAGAAAGTATTACAGTTTTATTTCATGCAGACACATTAATATTAAAGAATACTGAAAAGTCAAAGAAGCTCTTCCAGGAATTCAGGCAACTATTGACAGTAAGAGCCATTCCATGATGCCAGGTAGACCTGTGATTCAAAGTGTCATGTATTAATTGGAGCCCTGGATATTTCCTCTGAATACCTGTAGGTCCCGCTCCCCAGTCAGCTACTAGATGTTTCCCGAGACTGTTTCCCAGGAATGCATTGGGTGTGGCCTTCTGACACTGATCTTCGCTCCCCTCCCCAAGCGCCCACTGATGCCCCGATGGTCTTGTTATAATTAGCTGGGCATGGTGGCGCACACTTGTAATCCCAGTACTTTGGGAGGCAGAGACCGGAGGATCCAGGTTCGCGGCCGGCCTCAGCTCTCTCTCTCTCTCTCTCTCTCTCTCTCTCCCTGTCTCTCTCTCTCTCTCT
>PVJS01052044.1:0-13758 GCA_004027185.1 Glis glis
AAAAAAAAAAAAAAAAAAAAAAAATCTAGGGGCACCCAGTTATATGGTGGTTCTACACTTTAGAGAGTTTAACCTCCAGGAGTTCAAACTAGTTGTCACAGGAAATATTAGAGGAAAAATCCCCTCATGTTCCTGCCACAGAAAGGGGGAACGGAATGATTTTTTGTTGTTGTTATAATTTTATTGGAGCAATATGATTATACATCATAGTGAGATTCAAAGTGATACATTCATATATGCACACAACATCTTTTGGTGTGCTTCCTTCCTAACCCCATCCCACTACCCCCCTCCACCCTCCTTGTACATGCTAGTAAGGTTGTTAGTGATACCGTCATATGTGGACATATTATTTGGTCTGGTAAAACTCAACAGTGAAAAAGTAACCAACCTGATTTTGAAAACTGGACCATTGACCTTAACAGATCACTCAGAAAAGGAGATATATCAATGGTAAATAAAGCACATGAAAAGATGCTCCGTATCATATGTCATTGGGGAACTGCAACTAACAGCGATGATACCTTTACACACCTATTAGAATGGCCCAAATCCAGAACACTGACATACCAGATGCTGGGGAGGGGCAGGAGCAACAGAAACTCTCATATGCTGCTGGTGGGATGCAAAATGCTCTGGCCACTTTGAAAGACAGTTTGACAGTCTCTTATAAAACTCAGTATACGCTGGGCGTGGTGGCGCACGCTTGTAATCCCAGTACTTTGGGAGGCGGAGACCGGAGGATCTGGGTTCGCAGCCAGCCTCAGCTTTCTCTCTCTCCCTGTCTCTCTCTTTCTCTCTCTACCTAGTGAGGCCCTCCGCAACTTCGTGAGACCTGGTTTCAAAAAAAAGTATAAAAAATAGGGCCGGGGGTGTAGCGCGGAGGTAGAATGCCCCTGCGTTCAATCCCCGGTACCACAAAAAAGAAAAAAAAAAGAATAATTGACAAAACTTGGAAACAACCAAGATGTCCTTCAGTCCTTCAGTAAGTGAACAGATTAATAAGTTGAGGTACATCCAGACAATGGGATATTATTCTGTGCTAAGAAGAAATGAGCTATCAAGTCATGAAAAGACATGAAGGAATCTTAATTGCAAGTTACTAAGTGAAAGAAGCCAATCTGAAAAAGGCTGTATACCGCACTATTCCAAAAATATGACACTCTGGAAAAGGCACAGCTATGGAGACAGAAAAAAAAGAAAGAAAGAAAGAAAGAAAAAAGACCAGGAGTTGCCAGGAGATGGGGAGAGGGAGACCAGGAGTTGCCAGGAGATGGGGAGATGAATAAATAGGCAGAGCACAGAGTTTTGTTTGGGGGGATTTTGTTTGTTTTTGTTTTGTTTTGTTTTGTTTTGTTTTGTTTTGTTTTGTTCTGAAATGAGGTCTTTCTATGCTGCCCAGGTTGGTCTGAAAGTCAGGGACTCGAGTGATCCTCCTGCCCAGCTCTTCATGTAGCACCACCATGTCCAGCCACACAGTATTTTTAGGGCAATTGGAGCTATTCTGTTAGGGCAATGATACTATGAATATATGGATACATACTAATGTAAGGTATATAATATTAATGGATATATGTCATTATACATTTGTCCAAAGCCATATAATGAACAACATGAACAGTGAACCCTAATGTAAAATGGATTATGGATGATTTTAGTGTGTCAATGTAGGGTCAAGTGCAAAATGATGTACCACTCTACTGTGGGATGTTGATGATGGAAGAGGCTATGTTTGCTTTGGGGCAGGAAGTATATGAAATATCTCTGTACCTTCTTTTCCATTTTACTGCATAAAAATATACTTTTTTTTTGCTGTACTAGGGATTGAACCCAGGGGCATTCTACCTCCAAGCTACACCCCCAGCCCTATTTTTTATTCTTTATTTTGAATCTGGGCAGTCCTATAGATATAAATACCATTTCATGAAAAACCTTGGGGACAGAGGAATCATAACCATAAATAAACTATAGGGTGCATTCAGTAAAATCCATACTGAGGTTACAAGTGACAGAGCAAGTGACCCAGTTTCTTTAAAACAACAAGCACAAACAACCTAGAAACCTATAGATTAAAATAGTCTTAAAGGCCCTATCCACCAGTCACAAAGTATGAACCTTATTTGGATCTCAATTCAAATAAGCAAACTAATCTTTTTAAGTGTATAAAATAATCTGGGAAATATGAACACTGAATAGTCAATTTTAAGGAATTATTAAATTATTCTTGAAAATTTTTAGATAACCTACAGATTTCCTGCTTAATGTCTCTTGGAGGATCTCTGTCTTACAGAAACAAAAAGCAAACGTATATACACAAGACTTCTAGGGTTTGCTTCAGAATGATGGGGGGCAGGTCAAGGAAGCAAGATTGGCCATAATTTGGTAATTAATAAAGCTGGGTAGTGGCAATTTATTATAATATCCTGTATATGTATGTACTGAAATATTTTACAGTAAAAAGGACACAAGAAAAGAAAACCCAGTTCAGTCTCAGGGGTTGGGGAAAAGATGGTTCCTAGATGAAGGATTCTGTCTAGTTTGAAGAAAGTTACTTACCTCTCTTTGCCTCTAGGTTCTCATCTGTAGAATGAAGACTGGATAATATTATGTTGTTCCTAGGGCTGATGTGAATATTGAGTGACTAAATACATGTAAAGCACATAAAAGAGAACCTTGCATGGGCAAGCGTCATATAACATTAGCATATTATATTAAGCAGCCTTAAGGACTTCCTTGCATCAACCAAAATCAAGTCTCAACAGAACCCCACAGCTCACAAAATTCCTATACAAATGTCATCCTGTTTGAACCTCATGATCATAATAGCCCTGATGATAAACAGTATTACAATATTCTTATTCCCATTGAGCAGGTGGGAAAGTTGAGGCACAATCCACAGAGACACAGTGAGTGAGTGGCCAAGCCTGTTCTAGGGTCACAGGTTTTGACCCCATCCTAAGTCCTCTCTAATGCACCATGGAGATGAGTCAGAGGCTAAAATCAGATCCTCAGCTTTGCATGATCTAAAACTTTGACCCTTGTGCCTGGCACCTCATCCATGGCTGGGATGCTAACAAGACTCCCATAGAGGTAATGGGTTTCTTGTAGCCCCCGCCTGGGCAGGAGGACAATGTTGGACATAGTCAGCCCCTCTGTCTAGAGTTTTCCCCCATCAGTCCCCTCTCCTGGGGTCAGGGAGTTTGTCACAGCTAAATGCCGGGTGGGTTGGGTGGAGAAAATAAAGCAGACAGAGCTACCCCAAGGCTGTAACCCAGGAAGAAAGCCTTCCCAAGGCTTCAGGATTCCAAAGCGCAAGTCCAGAAGTCAACACTTGCTTCGCTGGAGGGAGCAGTCCTTGGTCTGCAATAGGGTGGCTCTCGCTGGAGATCCCCCTCCTGGGAACAGGCGTGGGGGATCTGGGCTCTTAGAATGTAAGTTAATATTAATAATGAAACCTACAATTTATCGAATGCGATCCCTGGTGCTAAGCACGATGGACATTTCATCATTCACACACTCCTCATTCGTGTGAAGCAGATGTTTGTTTTCATTCAAACAGCACAGAGATTTTGAAAATAAGTGATGAAAGGCTCCCTCCACTATCACCACCACTAATCCTGCCCTCCAGAGGTAGTCGCTGTTTACAGTCCTGTGTATTCCTCCTGACATTTGTCCATATTTAATCAATATATATATATATATATATATATATATATACACACACACACACACACACACACACACAGCTTGTTTGTTTTTATGAAAATAGGATCATACCTTATTAAGCAATTTGCTTTTCCCACGTACATGCCCATTCTTTTCCAACTCCATACATACAATATGTGAGAGACAGTAAGGAAATCTAGAATAAGCGAAAGATTACCGAGTGTCTGCAAGAGAAACTGTGTGCTGTTTAGAGCTCTTCCTTCAGGGCTATCTGATTCCAGCCTTTGAGCTAATTCTCCAGTTCTGTAAGATTTTGGGAACAGTGGACCCACAGCAACTCTTGACTGTGGACATGCAAATTAACTTTGTCAACCCTTCTACCATATGCAAAAGCCAGTTCATTGTGGCCACCTGAAAATCAAAATTCCTGATCCATAAATTTGTCTGTCCTTGGCATTCTCCTCTGAATCAGTTGTAACATTTGCCTGGACAACTCATTAATAAAGATAGCATGTGTTCATTTTTTATCTATTCAGAGTCATGATTTTACCTTTTTTAAAAAGTCATCTTTTAACAACAGGCATTACTTTCTCTAGTGCATGGATGGAGTGATTCAGACTTTGAAAGATTGATTAGCAATTAGCAAATTGCCCATGGTGATGCTAGTGGTGAACTTCAGAGGGTGGATTTCAGTGCAGGTTCCTCTGCCTCTAAAGTTACATGCAATCTCGCTTGTGTGATTTCAAAGGGACGGGTTCTAGCTACCTGCCAGCTACTAACCTAGGTATTTTAGGGTTAATTCATTTAACCCTCCTATCAACCTAGGAAGCGTTGGTATCCCCACCTTACAGAAAAGGAAACTATGTAAAGAGAGGTGAGGTAATGGGCCCAGGGCGCAGTGGAAGCAGGATTCAGAGCCCAGCAGGCCCGCTGAAAAGCTGCAACTCTTAGCTGCTATAGATGCTACTACTTGGCCCTCAGGGCTCTCTTTTCCTCCAATCTAGTTTTCAGTAAGCCACCCCAGTTTGTCATTTGGATGATTATTGGTAGGAGAGCATTGCCAAGAAATCTAGGACTCAAAAGGTGCCTGAGGCAGTACATTCATTTCCCAGGCTGCCATGACAATGTGCCACAACCTTTGGGGGCTCATTTGTTCTCTCACAGTTCTGGAGCCTAGAAGACCAAAGTCAAGTTGTTGACTGGGTTGTGCTCTCTGACCGCTCTGGAGGAGAATCCTTCCTTGCCTTATCAGCTTCTGGTGTTTGCTGGCCATCTTTGGCACTCCTGGGCTTACAGAGCACCGCTCCCATCCTGTTTTCACAGGGTATTTCTGCTGGGTCTCTATGAGTCTCCACATCGTCTTCCCTCCATGCCTGTCCCTCACTATGTGTCCAAATTTCCCCTTTTATGAGGACACTGGTTGCATTGAATTAGAGCCCATCTAATGACCTCATCTTAACTTGGATAAGTCTGCAAAGCCCCTATTTCCAAGTGAGGTCACATTCTAAGATGCTGAGCGTTAAGACTTCGACGTCTTTTTTGGAAGGGACGGAGGGGGACACAGTTCACCCCACAGTGTGCAGCATATTAGAGTCCAGCCACTCCCGAAGCATGTTCCGAGGATGCCAGTCGCACCAGAAGCTCCATGGAGAAAAGGCTCAGTGGTCTCACAAACTGGGGGAAGCCTTGGTGCCTGATCCCTGGTGGTGGCTCACAGCGGTCACTGGAGTGTGGGCATCCTAAAAAGAGCTACAGCAAAGAAACCTGCTGACCTTAAGTTCGTACTTCCCAAACCTATTTGAGCATGGGACTGTGGCCGTGTGGTGGTGGTAGAGGAGGTTTTAACAGTGTTTTGTGGAACACACTTGGGAAAACTCACTAGACCGGAGCATGACCTTGGCAGCAGGGAGGCCTGGGTTCACACTGTGAGACTCAGATGGCTATTTACCCAGTATGTGACCTTGGGCAATTATTTCCCTGAGCTTCAGTTTCCTCATCTGCATAAGAGGAGCGAAAATCCTTAATTAATTACTTAGGGTGAGTTCACTGCCAAAACAAATACCAAAAAGTCAAATGGTTTGGAAACCATAGGATATAAGTTCGTTCCTTGCTCAGGATGAGACAAGGAGTAAGTTGTCTGGGCAGTCTCCCTCCCACAGGCACCCAGAAAGCCAGGGTGAAGGATGCTCTGCCTTTTGAAATAAGTGGTTTCCAAGGTCCAGTGGGGGGTCTCCTTGTTCCAGGGGACAGAGTTTAGAGAATGCTTCCTGGGAGGTTTCTAGGAGCCAGGCTCTGCAGCAGAACAACTCACTTCTGCTCACATTCCATGGGTCAGAACCCAGACCTAGTGCTGGAACTCACTGTAAGAAGGTTGGAAAATGTGACAGAGCAGCTATTCCCCAGCAAGAACGCAACCCTAAAGAGAGGGAAGTACGCTCTTACAGTGGACAGCTAGCCTTCTCTGCCACGTGTACCTTTGGGTGTGCTCTGAGAATTAAATGAGGCTTTTGACATATGCAGAGTCCTTAGCATGTCATGCAGTTAAATAAATTGCAATGGGCCCTGGGGCACACAGAAATGTGAACCCCCTCTTCCCCTTTCTTCCTAAGGTGTCCTGGTGGCCCAAATCTTCCATGTGGTAGGGAAAGAGGAGCAAAGTCCTCAGGGTGTCATTCGGCCCCGAGCCCCTTCTCCCCCCACCTTCTTTTGCAGCCAGATGGAGAAGCGTGCAGCTCCAGGGTCTTGACAGCCTCACAGCTTCCCAGGCAGCGGCCCCCAGGGCTGCAAACCCCACCTCCCTGCAGTTGCTGAGCCAGCTGAGAAACAGGCAGCACGCCAGGCCCCGCAGCAGCCCCTGGAACACAAGCCAGTTACAGGCGCTCAGGACGCTGGGGGAAGGGAAGACCATCGTGCCCATGGCCTCCCTGCAAAGGCCGGACATTGTGCAAACCCCTGACTGTGTCTTCCTCCAGGCATCCCCAGATGCTTGGTCACAAAGCATAGGTGAGAGCCACCTTACACGCTCCAGGGCTCTGGGCTCCCTGACCCCAACTCGCAAGTCTGCTAGGGACCAAAGAGGGTCAAGTCCTTTGCCTACAAAGAATGCATATATTCTTTCCATTAATTATTATAACAACTGTATCTTTAATCATATCCCCACTCCCTGAACATGAAGGAGTTCCAACAAGTCTCCAGTAGCCCTCCCACCTTTCTCTGTGTGGAAATGAGCTTCTCTGAGCTGCCATCAATGTGAACATACAACTCAGCTCTCCCCCCTTCCCACTCGGCTTTGTATACACTTTCCCATGGAGCCAGGTCTTCCTGACATTATGTCACAGATCTGCAAGATATATAGAAGACATATTTTGTTTTAGAATCTCTAAACCCAGAACATCTGGATAATGCTCAGACAACTGGAGAGATCCCTGCTGATGCCCCAAGTCTCCAGTACAAGTCCCCTTACGGAGAGAAATGCTGGATTTTGCATCTGTACATACGCACGTGGGCTTTCTCAAGCACGGTGGTGTGACATTTAGTGATTTCTTCCCTGGAAGCTGCATGACCTGCAGGAGTTACTATTGGCCAAGCTATGAGGGCAGCCGAAATTATTTATTGCTTTTGATTCCTGCACCGTTCCCTGCATAAATTAAAATGTGACATTATTACACCCTCCAACAGCCCACTGGCGACCTTTCACACTCTCTCCCCTCCGCAGCCGTTATTCAGCATAATTTGACCAGTTGGAGGCAAGTTGGGAGAGTGGGAAGGGATGGGTGGGGGCCGGGGGAAAGCAGAGTCCAAATTAGAAACAGATTTAAAGAGCATTTGCAGGGAATTAGGCACCGGGCCAGAAGCGCTCGCTGGCAGCATGTGTAACCCGTCTTTAGGGACCGTCGGCTCCTCCTAGGTTTCCACACAGCGGATGTTTCCCGGCCAGAGTGCAGCTGGGCTTCGGTCGTCAAAGCCACAGCCAAGACATCTGAGAAGGGGCCGACGGCCTGTGTGCACGCGTCTCGTACACGCCGGGGCCATACACCCACGTGCTTGACCCCAGGGCACTCCCAGCAGGCTTCCACAAGTACACACCTACAAAGGCACCACTGAGCTGCCCCGACCCCCCAACACACAGGATACAGATGGACACAGGTGCACGTGGAGAGAATTGGGATAGACATGCTTACACATGTGCACACAGACTGGGGAGGTGCCTGCCAACACTCTCTGAGAGAAATCTAGAGCTGGTTTCTCAATCCACTTGCCCCCGGCCCCACCCCAAGAGGACTGACCTCTCTAAACCTATGTGTTCTTAAGTATAAAATGTAAACCATGGCAGCTGTGATAACCCAAACGTGATAATCAAGGTGAACATCAGGAAGCTACGCAGCTTTATTTGAGAAAGGCAGGCAGGATGGTGGTGGTGACGGTGAGGAAGATAAGGATGGCGCACATCCCTTCTAAAAGGTCACGAAGCACTTCACTGCTTGATTCTTACCTCGATAGAAAGGGTGGAAGGTACACACAAGGGCGAGCGGGCACAGACACACAGCCATCTTTTCCCCAGCACTCCTGCGTCCAGGAGGGGCGCATGCACACAGTGCCAGGTGTCTGGGCTCTTTGCTGCCCCGGAGACTTGGGCAGCTCAAACTGAGGCCAGCGCCCGCTCTCCCAGCTCCCCCTCCCGACACCCCTTGTTCCTGCCTTCCTGCACAGTCCATGTCTCCTTCACCCGCCTCTTGGTGAGGAACCCCCCTTCCTCTCTTCCCTCTCCTTCAGGGCTCGCCTACAGCCATCCTAACTTCCAGAGCCCTCCTTGCATCCCTCCGGCATTCATATCAGTCCAACAGGACCTGCTGCCCTTTCCCAGAAACCCACCAGGTTCACACAAGCTCCTGTTCTGGGTGCTGTGGGAATGGGGAGGGTGGTCAGGGATGAACTGGACATTGTCCAGTTCCTGGGTCAGTGAAGGGATCAGCACAGAGCACCATCGGACACCCAATCGGGACATGCCAGAGAGGGCACAGCTGGACAGAGACCCTGGGAGGCCCGATGCCAGCAGATCAGGACACTATTCCAAGAGACCCAGTGTGGGGAAGAAGAGATTGGATGACAGGAGCGCTGAGATGCACTGCCACTGGAGCTGGTCCTGAGCCCAGGGACAGCAGGGCACCCAGTGACCAGTGCCAGAATCCATGTGGGTTGGGGTGTCAGGTCCTGGGGGAGACACATGAGGGTGGGGGTGAGGGGTCAGGCACAGACTCGGGAGTTTCTAGACCTTCACTTGATGGCCAGCTATTTAAGGGGTTCCTACTGTGTGCTGAATGCTGAGAACGTGGTGATTAATAAAACACAGACACTGCTTCCTGGAACAGGCAATACCAATGCCATCAACTACATGCTCTCAAGGAAAGGGCTGGGCACACGGAACTGGAGGCACAGAAGAGCCATCTAATTCAGAGAGGAGGAGAACGGGAGGCTTCTGGGAGATATGGACTGGACCCAGGATGTCCAGGGAGTTGTGAGGAGTTTGGGATGGTTGCCAGGTAGAGAATAAGAAGGAAGAGGAGGGACAAGGCTGCAGAGGTAAGCAAGGGGCGGGTCGTGGTGGAAGGTCTCTGCTGGCTCACCCGTGAATTCATCAGTTCAGCAAATGTCATGAGCAAGCATTTGATAGGTGCTGTGCTGCGATGTCAAGCAAAGCAAAGCAAACACCTGTGGGCTGACCAAGGATGTCACAGTGAACGAAGAGAAGCCAACAGATTTGAGAGATGCATAATTGACTTTAATTGAACAAGGGCTGTGAGGGAGGGGGAATGATTCAAGATGATTCTCAGGTTTCTAGCTGGGGGCCTAGATGGAGGAGGTGTCCTTCCCTAAGGGGGAAATAGAGAAACGGAAGCAGGTTGGGGGTGGGAGATGATGAGTCTGCATTGCTCTTGCTTGTTTGCAGCGCCAAAGAGCCAGTGGTGAGGTAGGAGCTGGGAGCCCTCAAGAGGAGCTGAGCCCCAGCTCAAGACACAGGGAACCGTTTCGGGAAGGCAGCAAAAGATTTGCCAGCTGCCTGGGCTCCAGCCTAGAAGAGCAAGGTTTAGGACAGAGAGCTAGCTCTAGGTGAGAACTAGAGTACTTAAATGCAAAACTCAGCTTATTCCTGGTGCTGAAGATACTGGAATTGTGGTAGCAAAACAAAGTCCAGCCCCTTTTTGCCAGTGGATGGGTCAGGCCTGGCCGCAGAAATCCTCTGCATGAAGCTTGAACAGATGAAGGAGCTGTGAAGGAACCAACAGCACCCACACAGTATAGTCCCCATGTGTTAGGTGCATCCATGACTACACCCCCCACAGAACTTAGCACAGAGCTGGTCGGATAGTAAGTGCTCAATAAATACTTTCCTAAGAGCAGAGAGCTCCTAGGAACACTAAACATGGGAGACTCCAGCGATGGGTGCAGCACCCTGCCCTGAGTGGGCCCTCATTAACTTCTCTTTGATTGAACTGGAGCTCCTGGCCTCTTGTGCATTAGAAGATACTCCCATTTACGGCGGTCCATTCTTATCTGCAGTTTTGTTTGCCACAGTTTGTGACCCACACTCAACCACAGTTCAAAAATATAAAGTGAAACATTCCAGAAATAAACAATTCTGGTGAAATTGCACACCACCATTCTGAGAAGATGATGAAATCTTGTACTCTTGTGCCCAAAACAGGGATCATTTCTTTGTCCAGCATATCCACACTGTATATGCTACCCACCCGTTTGCCATCTTGGCTCTCTGATTGACTGTTACAACATCACAGTACTTGTGTTCAAGCAACCCTTATTTCATTTAATAATGGTCCCAAAGCACAAGAGTAGTGATGCTGGCACGTGGGACATGCCAAAGGGAAGCTACAAAGTGCTTCTTTCAAGCATCATCTCATAGAATCACAAGAAGGGTGACTACCGCACAGTAAGATATTTTGAGAGAGAAAGAGACCACATTCACATATCTTATATTACAATACATTGTTATAATAGTTCTATTTTCTTATTAGTTACTATTGCTAATCTTCTACTGTGCTAATTTATAAATTAAACTTTATTATAGGTGTGTATGAAGAGGAAACAATGTAGCACATATAGGATTAAGTACTATCCTTGATTTCAGGCATCCACTGGGGGTCTTGGAGTGTATTCCCTGCAGATTAGGGGAAACTACTGTACTCACTACCCCCCCCCAAAGGATGTTAGTGCTGACCTTTGCTGTTCCGGAGCTTAGGTCAGAGACTTAAGCTTACACTCTGAAACCCCAGACATTCACCCTACCACTACGGTTCCTAAAATACTGCCATTTTGATGGAGTCCAGGCTGACTTCTTAAAATAAATATGCAGACATCACAACTCAGGCTGAAATTTAGGGCTGGTAAATGAGAACAGATAACCAACCAAAGACGGGAAGAAAGCTAAGCTTTCAAAGCTAAAGCTCATCCCCCTCAGGAGGGGCCTCGTTTGAATAGGTAAGTTCCAAAAATTTATGCCAAAGAAAAAGCATTTAATCAATGAATAGAACAATGTGGAAGGCAAACCTAACGTGATGGGATCCATCACTGCAGCTGGAGCTGAGTGCAGTGGTGCATGCCTTTAATCCCAGTACTTAGGAGGCTGAGACAGGAGGATCGCAAGTTTGAGGCCAGCCTGGGCAATTTAGCAAGACGCTGTATTAAAATAAAAAGGGCTGAGGATGTAGCTCAGTGGTAGAGCACCCCTGGGTTCAATCCCCAGTACTAGGGGAGAATTTTTTTAAGGCAATTGGAAGCTTAATACATGGGAAAGACCTCACTCAGGAGGACAGAGGGGTTCTGGGTGGTTAGCTGCAGGGTTCAAAAGCACAGTCTCCTTCCTGCACATCGAGGTGCATAAACTGCACCCACGTCTGATGAGCTGTCACCCCTGCAATGGCACAGGGCACCAGGGACAAGGATTTTATTGCAATCCCAAGGTCATTTTATATGACAGAGCACAGTTGGGCTGATTCCCTAGGGTTGGAGAAGAGGTAACAAGAGGGAAGTGACTTACTCAAGATCTCCAAACCAGTGAGGGCAAAGCTGAGATAAGAAACGTGGTCTCGGCCGGGTGTGGTGGCACACGCTTGTAATCCCAGTACTTGGGAGGCTGAGACTGGAGGATTCGGGTTCGCGGCCAGCCTCAGCTACTTAGTGAGGCTCTCTGCAACTTAGTGAGACCTTGTTTCAAAATAAAGAATAAAAAAAAATAAGGCTGGGGTGTAGCTCAGAGGTAGAATGCCCCTGGGTTCAATCCCCAGTACCACCAAAAAAAAAAAAAAAAGAACCCTGGTCTTGACACTGTTGCCCATTTGTGCTGTGAACAGGAACTGTGAGCAAACAACTTTATCTGCCTATATTTTCTTCAAATAGACAATTCCTTGCTTCTTATCATCACTATCGCTCTCCAAAAAGCAGATTTATGTAGAGTAAATTATTATAATTCATTTTGTGTATGTGAAAAGGTTATTAGAAGCCAGGAACACTGGCATACACCTGTAATCCCAGTACTTTGGAGGCTGAGACAGGAGGATCACAGGTTAGAGACCAGCCTCAGCAACTAAGCAACACCCTCAACAACTTAGCTAGGCCCTGTTCCAAAATTTAAAAAAATAAAATAGGGCTGGGGGTATGGCTCAAAGGTAGAACATCCTTGGGTTCAAAAAAAAAAGGAAAGAAAAAAAGATTCTTTTTTATCAAATATTTGGAGTTAGAAATAGATTTGCACTAAAATAGTAAGCTTAACTGGGTGTGGTGGTGCGCATCTGTAACCCCATACTGGGGAGGCTGAGACAGGAAGATCGCAGGCTCGAGGCCAATCTCAGCAACTTAGCAAGACCCTCAGCAACTTTGCAAGACCCTGTTTCAAAAGAAAAAAATAAAAAGGGCTGGGGGTGCAGCTCGGAGGTAGAATGTCCCTGGGTTCAATCTCCAGTACCAAAAAAGGTAAAGTTTATGTTTTTGATTTAAAAACAATAAAGTAAATGGGAAAAGTATGAAAAAGATAAATTGCAAAACTATCTCCTTATCTCTTCCCAGATGCTGGGTCTGAGGCAGCTCCATTGGAACCTGAGGTGACCTGAGGTTGTCGCTGAAATATAAAATATGAGGAAAACAGAATAGCTAAGGGATAGACACTGAAGCCGGCGACCCTGGACTCAGTGAGGAGCCGGGTCTTGTAATGAGATGCTAAAGGCAGGGTGGTTGCCTGCCACCGGGATGGGAGTGGGTCCGCCGGACTTCCTGGTGTTTGGTCAGACTGCCTTCCTGAATTACTAGGTCTCGGAAGGGGTGGTGACCGGGTCGGGGTGAGGGTGGAAAAGTTCCACATGTCACACAAACCCCCAACGCGTCCTCTTCCTAGCTGCCCCCCCTTCCCCTCTCACAGACCAGTTACTTAATCTGCAACTAGAAGCGATGGTATCTGGATCCCTAACGGCTCTGAAACCCAGCAAGTCTACAATTCAGATGCAAGAGCAGCTGGTGAGAGATAGGAAAACCCCAGCCCAACCTGCCACTCATGCCACGTGATATATAAGACACACTGAGGACTTAACAGTGCTGTTCTGTGCTGAGCACTTGGGCTACACTCAGCAAGGCCAGTGTCTTTCTTTGCCCCATGTGGGCAGCAAGACGGAGCTCAGACATGCTGAGTTAACTTGCCCAAGCAGTGGCCTTGGAGGCCCAGCCCCAGCCCCGGGCTCTGCATCTCACCACACTGGGTGCCGAGCTATTTAAGTCTGAACAAACCTAACTCTTTATCTTTCTCCCACATACCATATCCACTGGTAGCACTGGAAGACACACTCCAGGCCACACTTCAGCCCCGGAGCAGGATGACTGACCTCACTTGGTGGGTGTATTAGACAGGGTTCTCTAGATTAACAGAATACACAGAATGAGTATATTTTTTAAAAAAGGGATTTATCAGATGGCTTACAGTTTGCAGCAATGTAGTCCCAGGTTCTGACTGCACGTGGAGGGTCAGAGGAACCAGTAGCTGGTCGAACGGTCTAAGAGCTGGAGTCTTAGGATTGGAGCAACCACTAATTC
>PVJS01052045.1:0-13755 GCA_004027185.1 Glis glis
AGGCTGGCCGCGAACCCGGATCCTCCGGTCTCCACCTCCCAAAGTACTGGGATTACAAGCGTGCGCCACCACGCCCGGCTCCTATTTTATTTTTTATTTTGAAACAGGGTCTCATTAGAGTTGGGCGTGGTGGCACACACTTGTAATCCCAGTACTTGGGAGGCTGAGACCGGAGGATCCGGGTTTGTGGCCAGCCTCAGCTACTTAGTGAGGCCCTCCGCAACTTAGTGAGACCCTGTTTCCAAATAAAGACTAAAAAATCGGGCTGGGGGTATAGCTCGGAGGTAGAATGTCCCTGGGTTCAATCCCCGGAACCGCAAAAAAAAAAAAAAAAAAAAACAAAACCCAGGGTCTCACTAAATTGCGGAAGCTGGCCATGAACCTGCAATCCTCCTGTCTCAGCCTCCCAAGTACTGGGGATTACAAGTGAACAGTCTTGTATCTGTTCAACACTTCAACTCTCCAGGTTGAGGAGAGTCTTGACACATAGCTGAGGCTGTCCTCCAACCTATGATCCTCCTGTCTCAGCCTCCCAAGTTATGGGACTACAGATGTTCACCACCGCACCTGGCTCTCAGCAACAAGGGCTAGTAGCTAGTGCATTAGGCTGTGTAGGTCTAATGACTTGGAATTAATTGGTAAAACCCTGAAGGCAGGGGAAGAGAGATACTTAGTAGCCAGGAGGGGAGCGGGAGGGGGGGAAATAGATAAATAACTGAGACTTTGTCACCAGACACAGAAGTGGCTGCTACTTTGTAAAGCAGAGAGGAATGTGGCCGCTTTAATCTGAGGATTAAAGGATAAGGATTAGGGAGATAGATGTTTTTGTGATGTGGATCAGATCAAACACAGATGGGCGAAAATTGATACTTTATAAGCAGGATTCAATTATTCTGTCAACTAATCCACTTGCTCCTGCTCCTGGGGACAGCCCCAGGGACAAGACCAATATTATCTTCCGCTCCTGAGCTCACAGGGTACTGACATGAACAAAAGCCAGGAATCATGAAAGGAACGGAAAAATGAGGCAGGCTAAGAAACGCAGGGTGACAGGTATTTTTGTTGATAGAAAGTCAGAGAAAGGCCGGGCGTGGTGGCGCACACTTGTAATCCCAGTACTTTGGGAGGTGGACACAGGAGGATCCGGGTTCCCGGCCAGCCTCAGAGCTCTCTCTTTCTCTCTCTCTTTCTCCCTGTCTCTCTCTCTCTCTCCTTAATGAGGCCCTCCGCAACTTCGTGAGACCCGGTTTCAAAGTACAGTATAAAAAATAGGGCTGGGAGCGTAGCGCGGAGGTTGAACACCTCTGCGTTCAATCCCGGTTACCGCAAAAAAAAAAAAAAAAAAAAAAAAAAAAAAAAAAAAAAAAAAAAAAAAAAAAAAAAAAAAAAAAAAAAAAAAAAAGTCAGAGAAAGCCACTCCGGAGGAGACATTTCAAGAAAGACCTGAGTGAGGTATGTAGAAATTTTTCCTTACTCCAAAAGGGATCTATATTGGGGGCTGATACATACATATATATACATACATATATCTGGATTTATATATATATATGGATAGGCTGTTGCCACCTACAATAAAATATCAGTATGACTTCGGGTCTATTCTGTATTACAAGTGGTAGATATCTAATAACGAAGAATCAGGGTAGCTGGGAGTGGTGGTGCATGCCTGTAATCCCAGTACTTGAGAGACTGAGCCAGGAGGATCACAGGTTTGAGGACAGCTTCAGAAAGTAGTGAGACTCTCATCAACCTGGTGAGACCCTGATTCAAAATAAAAATAAAATAGGGAGGGCTGGAGGTGTAACTTGGTGGTAGAATGCCCCTGGGTTCAATTCCCAGTAACACACACACCAAATCAAACAAACAAACAAAAACAAGGTCCCACTAAGTTGCTGAGTGTCTTGCTAAATCCTTCTGTCTCAGCCTCCCAGGTACTGGGATTACAGGCGTGTGCCACCAAGCCTGGCTATGATCCCCAATTTACAGGTGGGGGGCCAGGTGTGGGGGTGCATGCTTGTAATCCCAGTACTTTGGGAGGCAGAGACTGGAGGATCTGGGTTCGCGGCCAGCCTCAGCTTGCTCTCTCTCTCTCTCTCTCTCTCTCCCTCCCTCCCTGGCGCTCTCTCTCTCTCTCTCTCTCTCTACCTAGTGAGGCCCTCCGCAACTTCGTGAGACCCGGTTTCAAAATAAAGTATAAAAAAATAGGGCCAGGGGTGTAGCGCAGAGGTAGAACGCCCCTGGGTTCAATCCCCGGTACCGCAAAAAAAAAAAAAAAAAAAAAAAATTAAAACAATACAGGTGGGGGAACTGAGGCTCAGGCAGAGTTAAAAACCTTGCTGGAAGCTGGGCATGGTGGTGCATGCTTATAATCCCAGAATTTGGGAGGCTGAGACAGGAGGATCACAAGTTCTAGGCCAGGCTCAGCAACTTAGTAAGGCGCTCCTCAATTTAGTGAGACCCTGATTTCAAATAAAAGATAAGATAGGGCTGGGGTGAAGTTCAGTGGTAGAATGCCCCTGGGTTCAATCCCCAGTACCACAAGAAGAAACAAAAACCTTGCTGGCGATGTCATTCCAGAGCTGGGAGGGGGGCGGGGCAGGCAGTATTCAAGGGAATGGGGGTGTCTCAGAACACAACCAGAACCCCTCACCTGCCCAAGCCAAGGGCTGCTCCTCTTCTTCCTGCTCTCGCTCCGCCTCGTCCAAGAAATCTTTCAGAAGCTTCTCTGCCTCCCGAGCCTCGGCACCCCCTGGGGCTGCCCAGCCCAGAAAGATTCGGACACTGCCCAGGTCCGAGTGGGCAGGGGGGTCCCGGAAGTCCTGAGGGTGGTCCCGGAGCCAGGAGCCCAACACCGACACCACGGCCCTGGGAGAGGAGCCGCCTCAGATCCCAGCCCAGAACCTGCAGCTTCCCGGTTAACCAACCCTCCAGCCCTCTGCTGCAGCCTGATGGCGGAATATGCCCGGGGCTGCGCCCTGGGCTGGTGGCGTCTCCCACGCCCCCGGGGACCAACCTCAGGTTCTTGTTGAAGCTCAGATCTTGTCTCTCCGTCTTCTGGCTCTCCGACCTGGGAAGAGGCCCCCCCATCAGAAGAACGGGGTGCTAGAGGGGGCTTAGGAGGGCTCTGGGATGGGATGGTGCTTCCTGGCTGCAAATCAAGGGGTGGGGTGGGGGACACGTGGCGTCCGGGGGATGGGACCACGCTGGGTCCTGGTGGCTACTAACCCAGCAGGCGAGGGCAGAGGCGGCGGCGGAGGGGGCAGCAGAAAGCCCAACACGCGGGCGGTGGGCGCGAAGGCCCGGTGCGTGGCCAGGAAAGCCGGCACGAAGCCTGGGTCCTGCTCGCGGTCTCCGGACACCAACTCGCTCACCAGCCGCTCCAGCCGGGCGGCCCTCAGCGCCCGCACCTTGCTGGTGCGGTAATGGAGGAAGGTGTCCACGGCGGGGCTCGGGGTCTGCGGGAGGGGAGGGGGCGGTGACAATGCGAGACCCCTTTTCCAACCTCGCCCATCGCTAGCACCTGTGTGTGTGTGTGGGGGGGTGCTGGGGACTGAACCCAAGGGTATTCTACCTCGGAGTTACACCCCTAGTCCGATTTTATTTTTATTTAATTAATTATTTATTTTGGTACTGGGGATTGAACCCAGAGGCATTCTACCTCCAAGCTACATCCCCAAGCTGATTTTATTTTTTATTTGGAAGCAGGGTCTCACTAGGTTGCTAAGAGCCTTGCTAAGTTGCCTAGGCTGGCCTTGAACCTGCGATCCTCCTGTCTCAGTCTCCCAAGTACTGGGATGACAGGCGTGGGCCACCACACTGGGCTGCTAGCACCTCTTTTGCATCTGATTTTGTTTGTTTTTTGGTACAAGGGATTGAACCCAGGGGCATTCTACCTTCAAGCTACACCCCCAACCATTTTTATTTTGAAACAGGGTCTCACTAAGTTGATGAGGGTCTCAGTAAGTTGCTGAGGCTAGCCTTGAACCTGCAATCCTCCTGTTTCAGCCTCCCAAGTACTGGGATGACAGGCGTGGGCCACCACGTCTGGCTTTTGGATGTGATCTTGACCATTCCTCCGAATCCCTGCCTCCCTGGATTTATTATTTTGCCCTATCCACAAATGACCCTTCTCTGCAACCCCCTCCACACACCCTCGTCCTCCGGAGTCCGGCCCTCTGCCCCCCCTCACTTGGCCACCCCAGGCTCCTCTGGGCCCTCGGGTCGCGCTTCACTGGCCGGCGCCCGCCCCACCCCCCTCACCTGGCTGCTTCTAAGCCCCACCCGCCTTCCAGCTCTGGCGCACTAAACCCGGCTTTCCGCGATCCTTCCCTGCAGGTCTGCTCTAACCTGGCTGCCCCAGGTACTGCTCGGAAAGGCGCCATCAGCAGGAACCACCCGCATTTCCTGAGCCTACCCCACTCACCCGGCCGCCCAGGTCTCTTTCTATCCTCACCTGGTCGCCTTTAAGCCCCGCCTTCCCTTGGAGCCCCAACACACCTGGCGGCCAAGCTGTGCCCTCCGGCCTCGCCTCCCGGCTCACTCCCAGGCCCCGGCTCGGCGCCGCCCCCACCTGGCCGCCTCCCTCCAGCCCCTTCCTCACCTGGCTGCCCCCCGGGCCCGCCCCCGAGCTGGAGCGCTGGCTGCGCTGCCGGCGAAGGGCGACGCTGTACACCGCGCCGTCTTCGGTCTCTTCGCCCCAGTCCTGCAGCGGCGCCTGGACGAGGAGGCGGGCTCAGGGCGGTCCCCCGGCCTCAGCCCGGTTAGCCGCGCGCCCTCCGACCGGGCCTTCCTGCTCGGTGCCCCCTTCCCAGCCAGAGTCTGCAAGCCTCGGGGGTGGGGCTCCAGGTCGTCCCCTCGTGCCGCGGGCACCCTCCTCCCAGGTTCCGGGGGGATGCGGTGGTATTTGGGGACATCCCAGGGCCGTCTCACGGAATTTGTTTCTGGTCCCTTCTTTATTTTATTTTTGGTACTGGGGATTGAACCCAAGGAGCATTCTACCTCCAAGCTACACCCCCAGGCCTTTTTATTATGAAACGGGGTTTTGCTAAGTTGCTGAGGCTGGCCTCCAACCTGTGATCCTCCTGTCTCAACCTCCTAAGTACTGGGATTCCAGGCGCCCATCTTGGCCCCTCATTTAGATGGGCTCAAAACCTCGACATCCTTCCCTCGGATGAACCGCCGCTTCAGTGGGCCCGAGGGGCCCTGAGTCCCAAGGTGGGTCCACGGGAAAGATCAGATTTGCGGGGACACAGGGTCTGGGGGGTAGGCACCTGGAGTTTCTGGACCGCGGGGGTCACCAGGGATGTGGGGCCCCGGGGTTCCTAGCCCCCTTACCAGGGCGAGCTCCTTGCCCGCGGTCCTCTCCATGGCCCGCGCCCGTCCCCCTCCTCGGCGCCGCTGTGTGTGGTGGAAGGGCGGGCGGTGGCAGGGGCTGGGCCCTGAGGCGGGGCGGCGGGGCGGCGGGGCTCTGGGGCGGGGCCCGGGGGCGGGCGGACCCGCGGCTCCCGGGCCGCAGTGCCCAGGTCCACCAGAGAGGCCCGGTTCTCCCGATAGGTGTCTGTCCACCTGTCCTCAGAAGGAGCACATCTGTCCCCAAGGGGTCTTCTCCGTTCTCAGGCGCGGGAGCACTCAGTTGTGTTAGCTAAGGGGGGGGGGCAGGTCTGTGTCCTCAAGTGGGAAAGGATGTGGGGGTGTCTTTCATGACCTTGGGAATAAAAGGGGACGCTCAGTCTGTGTCGCCAACTGGTGGGAGTCGTCACTGCCGGGGGGAGGGGGCCGTCCGAGGCCCTGGGCCTGGTGCGACAGCCCTCTTTGCGGCGGTACGAGTCAAGGAGAGGTGAATACCCAGGAGACTGGTCGGCGACCTTTATTGCGCGATTCGGAGGCCGGCGCTGAGCCGCCTCCGGAGATTTACTGTGGGAACCTCTGGCCCGGCTCCTTCCTCTCCTCCGGGCACCGCTGGCCTGCGCTGCTCCCCGTCTGGGCCTCGTCCAGCCCTTGAAGGGCCCCGTGGGCCCGTGGCTGGACCCAGAGGGGTCGAGGGGCTCCGAAGGGGCCTGGAGGCGCCAGGTGGGCGCGGCTGCAAGTCTAGGACCTCCGCGTACGGTTGCGCTTCTTGCTGCGGTTTTCGATTAATTTCTGGGAATGGATCTTGAGCGAAGCGCGGGTTACCACGTCGCCGTCCTCCTCGTCACTCTCCTCTTCGTCTGCAGGGGAGGAGGGGTCCAGTTCCCGGTCCCCTTCCCAGCCGTCACCACCCCAAGCCCTGGGGTTAGAGTCCCACCACCTCCGCCCGCCAACCCCACCCCCTTTCTCCACCGGCACTGACCGAAGAACTTGTCCTTGAGACCCACAGGGGGCAGGGAGATGCGGGTGTTGTACGGGGGCAGCTTTCCTTCTAAGTTGGCGTAGAACTACGGAGACGGGGGGGGGGCAGGAAAGAGAGCTGGGGGGGGCAGGGGCTGCGGTGAAACTCCTCCCCTCCCCCGCCCCATTTCGAGATGCGCCCTGTTTTCGAAGACCACTGCCCACTACTATTTAGTTTTTCTTTTTCCTTCCTTCTCCTCCTCCTCTTCTTTTGGTACTGGGGATTGAACCCAGGGGCATTTCTATCTCCGAGCTACCCCCCCCCAGCCCTTTTTATTTTTTGATTTTGATACAGGGTCTTGCTAGGTTGCTGAGAATCTCGCTAAATTCCTGAGGCTGGTTTTGAACCGGTGATTCTCCAGTCTCAGCCTCCCAAGTACTGGGATTCCAGGTGTGCGCCACCACGCCCGACTTATTTTTTCTCCAGTCCAGCTGCATCCCCGTTCCTCAGCAGACACTCTGATGCCCAGCTCCACCCCGCCGTCACTCGGGTCCACCTCTGGTCTCGGAGGGGGGCCCTGCCCCCTGGGGCTCTCGAGGCCCACCCCTGATCCCTCCAGCCCCACGCTCTGGCCTCCCGGGAACCGTCCGCGGCTCTCTTGGCTTCTCGACCTCACTCCTGGTCCCTGAGCTCCCTTCTCGGCTCCTCAGCCTCTCCACCCGGTCCCCGTCCTGTCAGCCCCACGCCCGGGCCTCTGGAGCCCTGCCCGGTGGCCGCAGGGCACCTCGCGGTCGGCGATGTGGCGCAGCATCTCCGGCACGTCGTGGCTCTCGAGCTGCGACTGGAGTTTCAGCAGCTTTTCCTCTACGACGCTCAGCAGGTTGGGCAGATATTCACTGCCATAGGGATCCAACTCCTTCACCGCTAAGCGACTGCTGCCCTTCTGCGGGGGGAGAGCGGATCAGCCGCGAGGGCGGGGCCTCTGGATGGCTCCACCCAGGGGCGGGTTTCCCTCAGGGGCGGGGCCACCACGGTAGGTGGTGCTTACCTGTGGGGCGGGGCCTCTGAGCTCCAGATACATAGAAAGGATGGGGGGACGTTTCTTGGTCAGGGGTACAAACTAGCGAGGAGGCCACGGTGCGGACGGCCTTCTTCGGCCTCAGACCTTTCCAGAATTGGGGCAGGGTCTCTGAGGTTTGGGGTAGAGTCTGGGTGGCCCTTTCCCGTGGGGGCGGGGCTTGAGGAGGGACCAAGTCTCCGACGTCCTACAGGGCCTCTCCAGGGATGTGGGGCGGGGCCTCTGGCGGGCGGGCGGGGCTTCTCCCAGGAGGCGGGGCCTACCAGTCTGATGTGATTCAGCTTGCTGGCCAGGTGCTCCAGGTTCTCCTTGGCCCTTTGCATCGCCCTTAAGGTGCGCTCCAGCTGCTCCTGCGCGATGGCGCGCCGCTGCTCCTCCGCCGCGAGGCGCTCCTGCATCTCCGCGTGCTGCCTCTGCTGGCTGCAGGGACGGGGCCGGGGTCGCCGCTGGAGCGGGGGAGTCCGCACGCCCCGCGGCCTCCCTCCGAGCCGGGCCTCACCTCACGAGCGCGGCCTCCCCCGAGAACTTGAGGTTCTCCAGCTCCCGCCGGAGCCGCTGCTTCTCTTCCTTGAGTTTCACCAGCGTCTGCTCGTTCTCGCTCTTAAGCGTCTCCAGTTGCGTGAAGGTGTCGCCCTGGGCCAGGAACCGCCGCACCACCGCCTGCGGGCCACCGAGCCTCAGAGCGGGGCGCGGGAAGGCACACGCTCGCTCGGCCTCCCCTCTCTCCATCCCCTTCCCCAGGACAAGGGGCCTAAGCTGGTGTTCTTTGAGGATCTGGACAAACCATTCTTTCCGGGGTCCGTCCTTATCTATATCTGAGGAATCGTGTGTGTGTGTGTGTGTGTGTGTGTGTCTGTGTGTGTGTGTGTTTTACTGAGGATTGAACCCAGAGGCATTCTACCTACCCAGAGGCATTCTACCTCCGAGCTACATTCTCAGCCCTATTTTATTTTTATTTGGAAACAGGGTCTGTCTAGGTTGATGACAGTCTCACTGCTTGCTGAGACTGTCCTCAGACCCGCGATCCTCCTGTCTCAGCCTCCCAAGTACTGGGATTACAGGCATGCATCACCATGCGTGGCTTATTTTTATTTATTTATTTATTTATTTATTTATTTATTTATTTATTTATTTTGCGGTACTGGAGATTGAACCCAGAGACATTCTACCTTCGAGCTACACCCCCAGCCCTATTTTTTATTCTTTATTTTGAAACGGTCTCACTAAGTTGCAGAGGGCCTCACTAAGTAGCTGAGGCTGGCCGCAGACCTTCGAGCCTCCTGTCTCAGCCTCCCAAGTCCTGGATTACAAGCGTGTGTCACCATGCCTGGCTCTATATTTGAGGAATCTAAGTCCGCCAAAATCAGCGTGCAGAGGGCGGTAGCAGCGGTGAGCCTCGCTGCTTTCCAAAATTAACGCGCCAGCAACTTCCGCTAGTGAATCTAATCCTGCGAGGGAAAGCTACACGTCTGGGGAGCGATCTGGTCATTTCCACCCACCTCGGTGCCCCAGATGACCCCACAGGTTGGAGTCCCAGATCTCCCGGGGATCGCCCCCATGGGAGAAGTAGCAGCTTAGAGAGAACCCAAAGTGCAGAAACCTGGCTGGGGGTGGGCCTTCGCAGTGAGAACCAGGCACCGGAGAGGGACACAGGAGCTTGGCAAAATTTCAAAGATGCTGCTGCGAATGTGGGACCCAGGACATGGGGCCTGCTTGTATGGGGCTGAGGGTGGTACTGGGCAATCTACTGTGTCCTGGACCACGTTACAGGTGGCGCTGGAGATCAGACAAACTTTCAGTTCTCCCAGAGCTGACATGCCCAAGAAGTCAGACCAGGTGTAAGAGAGGACAAAAGGACAGAAATGACAGGGAATGTAGCCAACCCAGGGGCACTCTACCTCTGAGCTGCACCCCCAGCCCTTTTTACTTTGTGTGTGTGTGTGTGTGTTCCGAGCTACACCCCCAGCCCTACTTTTTTATTCTTTATTTATTTATTTTGTGGGGGGGCACTGGGGATTGAACCCAGGGGCTTTCTACTTCTGAGCTATACCCCCAGCCTTATTTTATTTTTTTTAATTTTGAAACAGGGTCTCATTAAGTTGTGGAGGGCCTCACTAAGTTGCTGAGGCTGGTCGCGAACCTGTGATCCTCCTGGCTCAGCCTCCCAAGGACTGGGATTACAGTGTGCACCATCACGCCTGGCTCTTATTCTTTATTTTTGAAACAAGGTCTCACTAAGCTGTGGAAGGCCTCACTAAGTTGCTGAGGCTGTCCTTGAACCTGTGATCCTCCTGTCTCAGCCTCCCAAGTACTGGGATTACAAGTGTGTGCCACCCCGCCTGGCTTACTCTTTTATTTTGAAACTGGGTCTCGCTAAATTGCCAAGGGTCTCACTAAATTGCTTATGCTGGCCTCAAATGTACAGTCCTCCTGCCTCAGCCTCCCAAGTACTGGGATTACAGGCCTGTGCCACCACACCTGCAAGGGGTGTCTTTTAATAAGGGGTCAGGTTTGCTCGTAGACGACTTGGCCTGGTGGGGTGGGCTGGCTTCCCCATCCTGGGCACTGGAGGCTAAGGGGGATTGGGCAGTACTCACGTGCGATTCAGCTACGCCGGTGGCATCCTTGACTTTGCTGAATATGGTCTCCATCTGGTACATGCTCCAGCGCTTCCGCAGCTCCTCCTCCTTGGCCAACATATGGTCATGGGTGGTGTCCTCAGACTGCAGCAGCAGGTGGTCACGCTGAGTCTGCGGGATGAGGCCAAGGCCAGGGTCAGCTCACTGGGGAGTGAGGGCAGGGCAAAGGCTTGGGGCCAGGTAAGGGCACCAGGGCAGGGGTCAGGAGGACAGGGCAGGAGGTGGCCTCAGAGCCAGCACAAAGGGGCGGAGTCACGAGGAGGGCAGACAGGAGGCTGGGTCAGATTTAGGACCGGAAGGCTTAGTCAGAAGGAGAAGGATCAGCTGGGCATGGTGGCGCAGGCCTGTAATCCCTGTCCTTGGGAGGCTGAGACTGGAGGATTGCTGGTTCGAGACCAGCCTCAGCAATGTAGTGAGGCCCTCAGAAACCTAGTGAGACCCTCTTTCAAAATTGAAAAAAAAAAAATAAAGGGCTGAGGGTCTAGCTCAGAGGTAGAACGGCTCTGGGTTCGATCCCTAGTACCAAGAAACCCAAAACAAAACAACAAAAACAGAAGTGAAGCCTGGCGTGGTAGCTACACCTGTAATCCCAGTACTTGGGAGGCTGAGACAGGAGGATCGTAGGTTTGAGACCAGCCTCAGCAACTTAGTGAGACCCTGTTTCAAAATAAAAATGTCCTGGGGGTGTCTCTCAGAGGTAGAATGCCCCTGGGTTCAGTCTCCAGTACAAAACCCTCCCCAAAACACAGAGGGGTCAGGCTGAGTGGGAGGTGGGGTAGGGGGAGGGCTGAGAGCCATATGGGGCCCTCGAGGGGGAGGGATGTGTGGGGGAGGAGCCTCCCAACGTGTGGGCGGAGTCTGGGGCGGGGCTAAGAGAAACTGCCAGTGTAGGGCAGGGCTGTGTCTGGACCAGGCCAGGCCACAGGTCCCGTAGGCCTAGGCTGTCCTAGCGCGGCCCAGCGCGCCCACCTTGCGCTCCATGCGCTCGTTCTGCAGTTTCCTCTCCTCGGCGCGCTTCTTGCAGTCGGATATGAAGCGCTCCCGGCTCTTGCGCTCTCGGAGCATGGTCTCCTCCAGATACTGCAGCTGGTTCTGGAGGGCAGGCAGGGGAGGGGGCAGCTGGTACGGATCGCGGCTGGAAGCGGAGCCACGGGCCCAGGTCTCCTGGGCTGGGAGCCCGACAAGGGGCCGGGAGACCTGGACAGGGGGACCGGCACCTTGGCGACGTCCCGGGCATCGATGGCCTCTTGGTTCACCGCGTGCAGCTCCTCTACCTCCTTTTTGGATCTTATCACCTCGGCCTCCAGGGAGTCCAGCCGGTTCTCCAGGTTGAGGCTGTCCTCCTGGGCGAGGGGTGGCAGGCCTGTGACTGACGGCGGCCTGGCCGGCTCCCTCTGCGCCTCCCCTCTCGGCCCGCGGGGTCCCCTACCTGGAGATAGGCCTTGAGCCGCAGGTACAGGTTGGTAATGTGCTCGGCCTCTTCCGCCTTCATCCGAGCCTTCTCCAGGCGGTTCTCCAGGTTGCGCAGGGCCTGGGGGCGGCGGGCCGGGCTGAGTCCCCTCCCCTCGAGCCCTCCCCGGCCCCTCCGCGGCCTCGCCGGAGCTACCTTGGCCTCCTCCGTGTTGCTGTTCTGCGCCTCGTCCATCTCGAGCTGGCGCAGGCTGTGCTGCAGCTGGAGCTCCTCCAGCCGCCTTTGCCGCAGCACGACCTGGTGGCGCGCCGCGTTCAGCTGCTTCACCTTCTCGCTGAGCTGGTGGTCCAGGTGCTCCAGGGCCTGCTGCGGGAGGACGGTGAGCAGCGCTGAGCCCTTCTCCCAGCCCCTCCGTTCCTTCTTTCTCTTTGGGGGGCCGGTACTGGAGGTTGAACCCAAAGGCATTCCACCTCTGAGCTACACCCCCTGCCCTATGTATTATTTTATTTATTTATTTATTTATTTATTTGTAGTACTGGAGATGGAACCCAGGGGCATTCTACCTCGGAGCTACACCCCTAATCCTATTTTATTATTTTATTTTGAAGCTAAGTTGCAGAGGACCTCACTATATTGCTGAGGCTGGCTACGACCCTGCGATCCTCCTGTCTCAGCCTCCCAAGTACTGGGATTATAAGCATGGGCCACCACTCCTGGTTCCCCCAGCCATACTTTTTTTTTATTATTTTGTTTTGTTTTTGTGGCACTACGGATTAAACCCAGGGGGCATTCTACCTCCTAGCTATACCCCTAGCCCAATTTTATTTTTTGTTTTGAAACAGGGTCTTGCTAAGTTGCTGAGGTTGGCCTTGAACCTGGGATGCTCCTGTCTCAACCTCACAAGTATTGGGACTACAGGTGTGCACCACCATGCCCAACTCCACTATTTTCTTTTCTTTTTTTTTTTTTTGCGGTACTGGGGATTGAACCCAGGGGCATTCTACCTCCGAGCTACACCCCTGGCCCTATTTTTTATCCTTTATTTTGAAACCGGGTGTCACGAAGTTGCGGAGGGCCTCACTAAGTAGCTGAGGCTGGCTGCGAACCCGGATCCTCCGGTCTCAGCCTCCCAAGTACTGGGATTACAAGCATGCGCCACCACGCCTGGCTTACTATTTTCTTAAATGATTAAGAACTTGCAAGTGAGCTGGTCGTGGTGACACATGCTTGTAATCCAGTATTTGGGATGCTGAGATAGGAGGATTGCAGCTTCAGAGCTAGCCTCAGCAACTCATCGAAGCCCTCCGAAACTTAGTGAGATCCTATTTCTAAATAAATAAAATTGGGCTGGCGTATAACTTGGAGGTAGAATGCCTCTGGGTTACATCCCCAGTTTTAAAAAAAAAGAAGTCACAAATGGTATAAAGCCATTCTGAATCTTTTTTTTTATATACTGAGAATTGAATCCTGAGGCATTCTACCTCTAAGCTATACTCCCAACCTTTATTAAATTTTTTTTTGGGGGGAACAAGTTGCTGAGGCTGGCCTTGAACCTGCGATCCTCCTGTCTCAACCTTCCAAGTACTGGAATTACAAGCATGTGCCACCATGCCCAACTGAGATGGGGTTTCTTTGTTGCCCAGGCTGGTCTTGAAATCCTGGGCTCAGCCAGGCATGGTGGCGCACGCTTGTAATCCCAGTAGTTAGGAGGCTGAGACTGGAGGATCCAGGTTCATGGCCAGCCTCAGCTACTTAGTGAGGCCCTCCGCAACTTAGCGAGACCCTGTTTCAAAATAAAAGAATAAAAAATAGGGCTGGGGGTGTAACTCGGAGTTAGAAGCCCCTGGGTTCAATCCCCAATACCACACACACACACAAAAAGAAATCCTGGCTCAAGTGATCCTCCTGCCTCAGCCTCCCAAATACTGGGACTCCGGGTGTGTGCGATTTTGCCCAACTTGTTGGGGGTTTTTTTGGTCCATTTTCTCCACTAGAATATGAGCTTCTTGGAAGTGGGGGCTTGACCTGTTTTTCCACTGTGCAGTCACCAACACCTAACACCACATCAAACACAAGGTGGATGCTTAATAAAGATTCCAGTGAGAACTGGGCATGGTGGCGCACGCTTGTAATCCCAGTACTTGGGAGGCTGAGACCGGAGGATCCAGGTTCCCGGCCAGCCTCAGCTACTTAGTGAAGCCCTCTGCAATTTAGTGAGACCCTGTTTCAAAATAAAGAAGAAAAAATAGGGCTGGGGGTGTAGCTTGGAGGTAGAATGCCCCTGGATTCAATCCCCAGTACCGCAAAAAAAAAAAAAAAA
>PVJS01052046.1:0-13741 GCA_004027185.1 Glis glis
GAGAGAGAGAGAGAGAGAGAGAGAGAGAGAGAGAGAGAGAGAGGAAGGGCCTGGGGACAAGATGTACTTTTTCAAGAGATGTACTGATGATCTATTTTCTCCAACTAGGCTCCAACTCCTATAGTTTCTACCACCTTCCAATAACGCCATCAAATTACGAATCCTTCAATGGGTTAATTCATCAATGGGGTTAAAGCACTTATGATCTAATCACTTCCCCAAAGCCCCACCCTTAAACATTGCTGCATTCGGTACCCAGCCTTCAACCCATGAGTTTTTGAGAGAACTTTCAGATCCAAACCATGATTCCGTCCACTTCTCTTCTGTCTACCATGTAGCTCAGAAGCTGCAAGTTGGACAGAAAGCACCACATTTAGATGGTTCTGAGCCCTAAGCTCATCCCCTCCAATCCAATAAAAGAAAAAATTCCACACACATGTACTTATACATGCACATCATTGTATTTTATGATTTTGTTGGCATAAACATGAATATAGTCCAGGTAGGATTTACTCTTTTATTTTTCTTGCAGTACTGGGGATTGAACCCAGGGCCATTCTACCTCCAAGCTACACCCTCAGCCCTATTTTTTATTCTTTATTTTGAAGCAGGGTCTCACTAAGTGTTTTGTTTTGTTTTGTTTTGTTTGCGGTACTGGGGATTGAACCCAGGGGCACGCTACCTCCAAGATACACCCCCACCCTATTTTTTATTCTTTATTTTGAAACAGGGTCTCACTAATTTGTGGAGGGCCTCACTAAGTAGCTGGGACTGGCTGCGAACCTGGATCCTCCGGTCTCAGCCACCCAAGTACTGGGATTACAAACGTGCTCCACCACGCCCGGTTAGGATTTATTCTTATCTATTCAGAATCATTATGTTCACTTGTTTCTTCTGATCTCAACATATATTATAATTAAAACATTTTCATAGCCCCACAGTATTGTATTCTTAGGCACTGTGCCTATCGTGCCTATAGATAACCTGTATATGCTGCTGGAAATATTGGAAGGCCCCTGAAAGGTTCAGCTAAGGTGCTGAATCCAGAAAAAAACACCTATTGGAGCTTTTACTTTTAAGATACAGTTTGTATTTTTCAAAAGTGTCCAGTATAAGTGACTGTGTCTCTGAGAAAGTGAACATTTGGATGTGGGAACCAAGGGGGCAAGTTGGAGTGACCTCTCTCAGCATCGCTCCCCATGACGCACAGCAAAGGTTGCTGGTGCCCTTGGAATGAGAAGGATGTTGCAGTAGAAAAAAAATTTTAAAATATGTGAGGATTAGAATGGGCTTTAAGGGAATGGGAGAAACCAGTGGACAAGACATCTAGTTGATCTACTTAGCAATGCCGGGAACATGTATGTGCTGGCTTGAGTAATTTCCTCGAAAGGTACTCAGATGCTCTCAAGTGTGAACAGAAAATTCAGATATGGAAAGTATTCATTGATGAGAATTTGAAAGTTGATAAACCAAGTGATTGCCCTCAACAAAGTGGACACCAGATACCATCAGGTATTGGCTACATCGAGGAAGATGTAAAATTAAGAGACTTGATAAAAGAAAAGACCTAAAAGAGGCAAGGGATCATGGTGAGAAAATGGGATCAGAGAGTGAGAGAGGTGGATTGCCAGCAGGAAAGAGTGTAGTGAGAAAATGCCTAATGGGATCAAAGAAAATAAGAATTCATAAGGGGGAACGTTTCATATCATAACACTATCCAAGGTGTAGTCATGGGAGTGGGTGGTAGACTTGTGTAACACCTGAACTATTCAGGTTCTTTAATTCCCCGTCTACAGTACCTGGAGATAAAGCTTACTTGCAAATATGGAACTAAAGGAAGTATGTGACAAAGGTATTAAAAACTTAGTTGCACGAAGTGCCCTAAGGTGTTAATAAAAGGTTTGGGAAATTTATTAAAGTTATGGGAAAGTCTGTCAATACAGAGATGGCTTAATTCATCATTTATGAAATCATATATTAGCTGGGTATAGTAATCCCAGTACTTGGGAGCCTGAGACAGGAGGATCACAGGTTTGAGGCCAGCCTTAGCAACTTAGCTAGGCCCTCCGCAACTTAGTGAGACCCTGTTTCTAAATAAAAAAATAAAATAGGGCTGGGGGTGTAGCTCAAAGGTAGAATGCCCCTGAGTTCAATCCCCCACACCAACACACACACACACACACACACACGCACGCACGCACGCACACACACACAGAAATCACATATTGATCAAGAAACAATTGTTGAACCTCTTAGGAAGCTCTTCACTAAGCTGAGTTCATTAGACAAAGTATTCTATTGGGAGCCAGGAGTTCCCTCTCCTCATTACTCCACTTGAGTTGTAGATCTCAGGAAATCAAGCCTTCTTGATTGATAAAATAGTGTGCATTTTGTCTAGTCTGACCTTCTAAAAAAAAAAAATCCTTTACTTCCTGATGTCAAACACAACCATCTCATTCCCTTGGCAATCTTTGAAGACAGGAATCATTATTTCATGCATTGGTAGGGTACCCTCTGTCCTGGACCCTGGGCCTACCCTATGGTACATGCTCATACCTGTTTGCTAAATAGAACAGTGGAATTGAAGACCACTGCAACAATCTTCATGGTAGGTCACAGACCCAGATGCAAGGGCAGATGTCTACGTAAACCTCATGGGAAAATGCAGCGGCACAGCTCCCATGCATGAGGAGTCCTTGGCAAAACACGTTCTCCGTGATCTCATAGCTATTTGTAGAAAGGAAAAAAAAATAGGTATCCTGACTACCGTGTCAGGCTATCCAAAAGAAGGACGTCAAGCATATTTTTCAGACAGTGACTTACAAAAGAATGACGGCCATACACAGCTTCTGGGACAGCAGCATGGCTCTGTGATAGCAAATCTTAAGATGAGATGTGGTGGCCAATCAGACTCACAAATGCACACCCTCTTTCTAATAATTAACCACAAGGGCTAAATGATCAGAACAATCACAAATCAATTATTGTATACTATGTGTGTCAAAAAAAGAATTATTCAGCCATCTTTACTTAAGGAAATAGTAATAGCATATTTTGTATTTCCATCTTTTTTTTTTTGCGGTACCGGGGATTGAATGCAGGGGCGTTCTACCTCCGCGCTACACCCCCGGCCCAATTTTGTTTATACTTTATTTTGAAACCGGGTCTCACGAAGTTGCGGAGGGCCTCACTAAGGAGAGAGAGAGAGAGAGAGAGAGAGAGAGAGTGAGAGACAGAGAGAGAGAGAGAGAGACAGGGAGAGAGAGAGCGAGAGAGCTGAGGCTGGCCGCGAACCTGGATCCTCCGGTCTCTGCCTCCCAAAGTACTGGGATTACAAGCGTGCGCCACCACGCCCGGCTTTGAGTAGTTCCATCTTTAATGATACATTGCAAGTAGTACCTTAATTAATCAGTGTTTTATATCAGTGAACATGTAGGTTGCTTGCCATTTTGAATGTGAACAACTGTGATACACGAGTACCTTTTAAAAATTAAAGGCAAAGCATAATACTGAATAAATGCTGTCATAAAAATTGCAGGCATGTATTTGAGCATTCGTTCTAGAGTGTGTGCTAAAGAATAGTCTCATTTCAAGCTATTCATTGCTGTCTAGAAAGATTCTCCCGGAAAAAAATCTGTGTTCTCCCACCCACACTTTTTATGCCTTACATTTTTGCTTTCGACAATCTGATAGCCTAACTGTAATCTGTAATTGGTTTTATTTGCTTCTATAGATTCACTACCAAGGTGACCATCCTTTCTCAGGTTTTACTTTTAGATCTCAGCTCCTATATTATTTCCTCAGAGACACCATCCCTGAATCTTTTTCTAAAGAACAGCTCCCTGATAGCACACACACACAGACACACACACAGACACACACACACACACCTTTTTTAAAAAATTACAAGTGAGGCGTGGTGGTGCACGCTTGTAATCCCAGTACGTGGGAGGCTGATACAGGAGGATCTGGGTTTGTGGCCAGCCTCAGCTACTTAGTGAGGCCCTCCAAAACTTAGTGAGACCCTGTTTCAAAACAAAGAATAAAAAATAGGGCTGGGGGTATAGCTCGGAGGTAGAATGCCCCTGGGTTCAATCCCCAATACCGCAAAAAAAAAAAAATTACAATGGTCATGTCTCTTTCCCTCAAGTATTTTTAAGGATGGCAAACTATTTTAATAAGATTTATTTACTGTCATCTACCTTAATAATGATGGGCTCTCAGGACTGGGATTTTTCCATTTGATGTGTTTTCAAGGATACCATTTCAACTTATTCATATAATAACTCTAGGAGATGAATACCATCATTCTCTCCATTTAACAGATGAGGAAATGGAGGCGACACCCGATTTAAGTGACTTGCCAAAAGACGGCAGGGCCATACTGTCCTGAGGCTGCAATCTTAACTGTAGATCAGAGAAGTTAAGTTGCTTAGGAGGACACAGCTTGTCAGTTGAAGATGGATGCCTCACCTACAATTCAGCTCACTCATTGATGAATCACAGTAATTTACTGGCAGGTATCTCTTTTCTTGGTGTCTTCCCTAGGTCTCAGAATCAGATCCTTAAGCCCACTTTCAAAAAGTTCCTCTTCCGCTGGGCGTGGTGGCACATGCTTGTAATCCCAGTACTTGGGAGGCTGAGACCAGAGGATCGCAGGTTCCCTGCCAGCCTCAGCTACTTAGTGAGGCCCTCCGCAACTTAGTGAGACCCTGTTTCAAAATAAAAATAGAATAAAAATAGGGCTGGGGGTGTAGCTCGGAGGTAGAACGTCCCTGGGTTCAATCCCCAGTACTGCCAAAAAAAAAAAAAATTTCCTCTTTCACTTGAAACCACAAGGCTAGCCTCAGTTGGGAACTAATAATAGACCAGCAAAAAGGGTAAAGCTATTTTACTTAGCTCATTATTTTCAGAAGCAAAGGATTGGACAGGAAAGCTAGTTCATGTGACAAAGCACGCCCTGTTGTGAATGATTTACACGTTACATTCCCTGGTACAAGGGACTTTTCAGAGGAAAATACTCAACAGGTCATACATATGGCTTTCTCTTATTCTTTGGTTTTCTTTTGACTGAGCTTCGATTCGTTTGGAATAATCCTGGGAAAAGAGATTTGTTTTTATTTTTATTTTTTTTAAATTCCTATTAATCAATGTTAACCTTAGGGGTTAAAATAGAGTATTTTGAAATGATTTTTTTTTCCTAACCAGGGAGAAGGTAGGAGCCAGTCAGGCTCAGATTTCCAAATGTTATCTCAACATCAAATGTCCATAAATCCTTTCACAAGGCATGCTACCACATTTCCTTGACTCTTTCCACTGTTTTCCTATTTCCTCTTCAAAACATTGCCTATAACTTGCCTCCACTACTGGTTTTGATTTTTTTTATGCAAAGAAAAAGCCATGTGATTGGGTTTCCCCAAGTTAGTTTTTTACTTACTTCCTTATCGCCGCCCCCCTCCAGCCCCCATGGAACCCATAGAATGCTTTTTTTTTTTTGCATATTACCATCTTTCCTCCATGTAGCCTCTCATATTACCTTAGAGTCACATGAAAATTCAGGAGGATAAAGAAACCTCTCTCTGGACTTGCATCGATTATGCCATTCTTCAAAGATTTATTTGGGCACTGCCTTCAAAGTCTGAGCTAATATAATACTCCGAAAGTGTGGAAATCTCACTTAGGCTCTTTAATCCTTACAACACTAAACATCCTCATCTCTGGGGGTGTAGAGACACAGGATGTATGGAGGAGGGACTGTGTTATCCTTGTCTTTCCTATAGATTGCTTTTGTCCACCTGGACCACAAAGAACAGCATTCTTTAAATCACCCCTTCTGTATTAGATCCCTTATTGTTCATTGAAGTCGCTTTTATAACGATCAGAAAATGGCTGAATGCTTCCTTGGAAGTATTATTCAATTACGTACTTCACAACTTGGGCTTTCTAGGCGAGTGATAAAGGCAATTCACAAACAAATTCATGAGTTGAGCATTCCAATAAAATCACCTAAGACAAAAATAGATGAAATTTTCTCTAGCACATCTGGTGGTATTGCCCTAGTTTTAATTTAGTCCTACGTGCTCCATATTCTTGAACCTAATCCAAAATAAAACATATTATCAATAAATAATTTCCACGAGTCAGTTCCCTGGGTCCAGAAATGCCATTTAATCTGGATTATACGTCACCTCACCCCCCAAAAAAAGGACGGACGGTGTTTCCACTAAGCCTCTAAAATGGCAATTTTTGCTTCATAGATTCTAAACTCAAAAAAAATGCAGCCATCCGGGAGTTTAAATAAATGAATTCCCCAAACTGGGAAGATTATAGAAGCAGAGCTCAAATGATCACCTTATAACCTTTATATCCTTTGCATCAGCTCTACTGGGAACTGAGGGCCAGTTCCAAGGATAAGCAGATTAAATGATAAGTATCTGTTTGCCTGTCTGTTTCTGACTTAAGAAAATGCTGTGGAAAGACCATTTCTCTAAGCATAATAACTGTGCTGCTGGTTTTTTTTTTTTTTCTCTCTCTCTTTGCATGTAACTCCAGAGAAAAACACCTCCTTCTCCTTAACTCTCCATCAAATTGCACTGGATTTTACAGTCACTAGCTCTCATTTAAACTCCTTTCTGACCTTCCAAAGCATTAATTATTCGTTTCCACTATACCTAATTATTGGAAGCACTGCTCAACTTCCAAAGCACCTACTTTTCTTCCTTTATTTTGCCATTTTCTACGCTGACCTCTTCAATTCAACATCCAATGTTCCTGAATCCTCTTGCAAGCCTATCTACAACTGAAATCCTGTTTTTTCCTTCTCTGCTTTTTGTCTTGCCTGAATTTTTTGCCGTTTGAAAAGAAAATGCTTTGAACTTCCTAGCACGGTAAGCAATAATAGTCAAGGGCACAGAGCAGCAATTGAATTTGAGAAAAATTAATGGAATAGCAGACAGTAGAGCATTTTTCTTCTTCAGATAATGAGATGGGTATTCATATTCTAATGGGTTTAAGTGTGGCTTTGCCACTCTGAGCTGTGTGATCTTCAACACATTATTATTCTCTCTGGATGTTAGCTTCCCCATACCTAAAACAAGTTTTAGGACTGAGGATGTAGCTCAGTGGTAGAGCACTGCCCTAGCATGCATGAGGCCCTGAATCCCATCCCCAGTACTGCAAAAGTTATATAAATAAACAAAATCATCGTATAGATTAATGATGACAGCAAGACAGAAAAAAATACATAAATAGCTTAGCATGGTTTTTGACACATAATACAATCACTGTTTTATTAATAATCGTAATACTTCAGTGCATGGAAATGTTGGGAAATGATAAATTTCTCTTCCCCAGCATCTTTAACTTTGAATTTATTATGTATCTTTACATACCAATTACTGGCAATGTAGAAAGAAAATATGCAAGCTTGGCCTACGTGTTTATCATATTTGAAGTTCACTTGCAACAGAAGAAGATAAGTTGATAGTTAACTCAAGATAGTTTGCTTTGTATGTTGCCTGTAACATAAACCACTAAAAGTCCGAGCACAAAGAATGGATCCACTAACAAGAAATTAGTGACCTTATCTTTACAAGGATTACAGAATTTCTATACCTGCAACTAGATCATGAGCTGGCTCACTGTTTAAACTGTGTTTGCTAATTTTCAGCAATGTTGTTGAACCACACTGAATTTCCAACCGAACCTATAGTAACCAAATCCAATGAAAATTCATAATTGAGTTAATGATAGGCAAAATAACTACTACCAAATTAATAGTGAGAGGCTGGAAGGGACATGCCAGTATTTGTTCCACTTAGAGTTGAACAGAAGGGAGAATACTTTGTCCTGAGGCTTGTAATGCTTTGTTAAGGATACAATCATGAACATAGAATTATAACTAGTACTAATAACTGAATGGCAGCCAGGCGTGGTGAGGCATGCCTGCAATTCCAATACTTGAGAGGCTGAGACAGGAGGATGGCAGATTTGGGGCCAGCCTCAGCAACTTAGTGAGACCCTGTTTCAGAATAAAAATAAATAAATAAATAAAAAGGGTTGGAGGTGTGGCCCAGAGGTAGAATGTTCCTGGGTTTAATCACCAGTACCAAAATAAATAAACAACTAAATAGTTAGATGGCTATTGATCATTTAATTTATGATCATATAATGACTTGCTATTAGTTCATGGTTTTCAGTACCTACATAACATATAGACTTATTGATGCCAAAAGAAAAAAGAAGTATTCTCCATAAGAGTGTTTAGTATGTACTCGTAAAAAAAATTTACTAACAAAGTCTAGTGTGTGCTAACAAAAAATTGAAAAGGAAGTGCAAATAAAATTTCTTCTAGTAAATAAGATTTGTTATGATAAGAACATTTTTGGTTGTAGTAGATTTGAAGTTGGCACTATTAGTGCTAGTCTACTCTAAACAACAGGAAAATCCAATTTGTTTTCTTGAATCATCTTAGATTCTTGATTTTATGGAGATATTTTTAAACCTAAGTATTTTCCAAAAAATGATGAAGATGTTTCTCAGTCTATAGGTAGGTACTACTTTCTCAGTACTTTGAAAATGTGCATATTTTTCTGACATTTTTGCCTTTGGCCCTATCCTTTTAGGCTGCAATGATGATACCTTTCCTATGCTGGTGTTTATCAGAAAGCTTAATCTTCATGTTGACACAAATATTTAATCCCCACATGATGTTTCCCATCTATTGGCTGCCTATTTTTTAAGACCATTGGAATTGGGTTATTACAAAAACAAATCTCTATTTGTCAAGTAATAGTGTGGAAACAATATAATGATCGCCACCTTTAAGAGAGAAAAAAATAGGTCATTCTCCATTGTTGCAGAGAGAACTTACAATGACCCCAGTGTCCATTTCCAAAGAACACCCATGCCTCCTGCTAATTGAAGAGGCTTTGGAGTGAAGATTACCAAGTCACAGCCTGGCTGCTTCCTGTTTGTAAATACACCGAATGGAATCTAATTAGACTCAAGAGGAAATGTTGCCCGGGGAATCGATTCAGAACGCATCAAGGTGCTTAGACAAATTCAAAGCTGCGCTAAGGAGGTTGGTATTGTTGTGTTACGTGATATGCCTTGTTTTTATTTACCTCCAAAGCTCTACAAAATAAATGAAGCTCTGACAAAGAACACTGACAGCAGGGTGATTCTGGTTACCTGCCTCAGGTATAAATGAGATAGAATTTTCTGGAATAGTACGTCCTCTTTGTGGTGCATGCTAAACAGAACTGCAGAGGGCTGACTATTCAATGTGTTTAATTGTAATGGGGTGAACATGATCTGTGGTGGTATTTGCCTCGGTATAAAATTTTCTCCTCATAATGATACATAATCATTTTGTCATATAACATTTCAAGGGACATTAAATTATCAGGGTGGAAGATTGGCAAAGGTTTCTTGAGTCACCCTAGCAAGGACTTGAAAATATTTTTCAAGCTACCTTTTCACTCTGCCAATTAGAGGGAATTATAATAATCTTGTATTATTAGGCATAGAACCCACTAAAAGTGCATGAGTAGAATGTCTCCTATAATTATATCTACTTCAAAGACCAATACCTTCTTGATAATAAGTGTTTTTTTTTTAACTCCAGGGTACATGACCCAAAGGGTAGAAAAAGAAGGAATACATTTAATTTTATTAATCCTTGGAAGCAAAAGTAGGATGCTCTTATAGATGGCTATCATAATTCCAGTGTATAGATGAGATTATTCAACCACTGATCACTTTTGTCTGCTTATCACATACATCACACACTTCTTTCTCTCATATTTGACATCAGCCCAGTAAACCAGTGAAAAGTCTACTTTTAAGTCACCATTCAAAGCCGGTGCAATGGTGCACGCCTGTAATCCCAGTACATGGGAGGCTGAATAGGAGAATCGCAGGTTCGAGTTCAGCCTCAGAAACTTTTATTTATTTTATTTGTATTTATGTATCTTATTTGAAACCCTGTTTCAAAATAAAAAATAAAATAGGGCTGGGGGTGTAGCTCAGTGGTAGAATGCTCCGGGGTTCAGTTTCTAGTAACACACACACACACACCACACACACACACACACACACACACACACACACACACACAATGTCACCATTCAACTTCAATATTTGTTTGCTTCTCCAGATACTTCTAGGCTATTGGTGTTTATAAATGACTTGTTTATTTTGATTTCTTCAGTGCATCAATAGCAAAATTACATTTAAACTTCATGTAGTTGCTAATTAAGAAATTAATGAAAATTCAGAAAGGCAAGGTTAAATTTTATGTGTGTGCTATAAGTGGAAGGGACATTTTTAAATGGAAGTAAGGGCAAAGATGTCAGGAAGATGTTTGAGCTCCTTAACACTGACTCCTTAGCTTTTAAAGTTTGTGTTAACATTTTTTCTCACCTATGCCAACAGGGAACATAGTGTTAAAATTATTCTTGTCTGAAGCGTATCTAGCAAATGACACTTTTAGCAATTACTTTAGACATTGAATATTGTAGAGTGAGAAATAACCTTGTATTTTTGAAAATGACAAAAATATGCAAACACACGCAACTTTATAAACATACACACATCAGCATTTCAAGCACAATCTTTCTTCTAAAAAGCTTATTTTACATTGACTAGCAGAATCATATTTTCATTTCGTAGTTTAAATTATCTGTATCAAAGAAAAAAATGTAAGAGCCAGGCGCACATTTGTAATCCCAGTACTTGGGAGGCTGAGACCGGAGGATTCTGGTTCACCGCCAGCCTCAGCTACTTAGTGAGGCCCTCGACAACTTAGTGAGACCCTGTTTCAAAATAAAAAAAGAACAAAAAATAGGGCTGGGGGTGGAGCTCAGAGGTAGAGTGCCCCTGGGTTCAATCCCAGGTACTGCAAAAAAAAAAAAAAATGTAAGGATTAAGAACATGAATTCTGGACAAAACCAGACCACTTTAGTTCAAATCCTGGCTCAGATCTAGCTAGTGATTTAACACTAAGCATAGAATTTCCTCTCCTGGACACTCACCTTCCTAATCTGTAAAAGAAGATGGAAATCATATTTATTTCCATATGTTCCTATGAGGATTACACCAATTCGTGTATGGACAGCCTTTGAACAGTACCTGAGACACAATAATACATGTATTTGTCATTGTTATTAATGATTATTATTAAGAGAGAAAAGGAAAATAAGAGGAAAGGAGGAGGAAGAAGAAAAGGAAAGAGAAGGTAGCCTTTCTTTAAGTCATGATATTAATAGAAGCCTGGAGGAAGCCCCATGTGTTCAGGCACCCGGATCAATATATATATATATATTTCGAATTGGTCTCAGCTTTCCATTTTATTTTGCTTTTGAGGAATAAGTCCAGGTTTCCACAAGGTGTGTGAAACTTCGGATGAGAGCAAATTAAAAGGGTCTGCTGGATTCTGCTTTGAAGGGAGTGTGCTTATTAAATTAAGGCAATGGGGCATGGAATATACTAATGGTGCTGTCATATATAAATGCATTATAGCTCTGACCAACCATCACAAGGTAGATCTAATTTAAGGTGTGTGTGTGTGTGTGTGTGTGTGTGTGTGTGTGTGTGTGTGTATGCTCATGCTACCCCAGCTACACTCTTGCTCTTGAATCCTGTTCTATGAAACAAAGATGATCTCTGAAGGATGTCTGGCAGGGGCAAAGGATGAGCCTTTGTCCAAGTATAGAACAAAACTATTGTCATGTGCCTGGATTGAATATGCATATCAATCATAGGCAATACAATAATAATTTGACTTGCTTCAATTTATTAACATATATCATTAACATGTTACTCCCATTAACATACACCAGTAAATCAATTTAATAGTAGCTAATCTCAAAAGATGATGGGAACGCTAATGACGCGTTTTATTTACTAATTGTCTTCTCACCGAAATCTAGATCACATGGCATTGACACCGTAAGGAAAATGTTAGTTAATTGACTTAGACTATTGCCTAGCATAGGACCCTTAATGTGCCTACAGCCCTTAGAAACAGCAATAGAGAGGCGGCTCTCCACACACATTGAATGGAGAAGTCCTGAATCCAGCATGATGGGCTGCTCAGCTTTTCATGTCACAGAGAAATTTTCCTGTCATCCAGTGGTAGGAATTTAAATTCTAAAGCCTCCAGATAAAAACCTGGGTGGGATTTTCTTTAGTCTTGGTATTTATAAATTAACAGTTCTACGGAAAAGTGAAGTATTCTTCATGCGTCTTTACCAACGATGCTAACCAGAAAGTATTCACATGAACCCACAAAGATAAACGGCATAGTTAATAGAGATTGTCCCACTTCCCCGAACTTCTTCATTTTGAGGTTTTCTTTTCCATCTACAATCTCTTGGGTATATTCTGAATCCTGGATTTCCTAGATGGACAAATAAGACTCCACCAACTTTGCCGGGCGTGGTGGCGCACGCTTGTAATCCCAGTACTTTAGGAGGTGGAGACCGGAGGATCCGGGTTCGCGGCCAGCCTCAGCTTGCGCACGCGTGTGCGTGCGTGCACACACTTTCTCTCTGTCTCTCCCTGTCTCTCTCTCTCTCTCTCTCTCTCTACTTAGTGAGGCCCTCTGCAACTTCGTGAGACCCGGTCTCAAAATAAAGTATAAGAAAATAGGGCTGGGGGTGTAGCGTGGAGGTAGAACACCCCTGGGTTCAATCCCTGGTACCGCAAAAAAAAAAAAGACTCCACCAACTTTATAGCCAGTGACTCTATGTAATCTTCTCTTGCTTAATTTAGATATATGAATATTTTGCATCTAATTTTATTTCTTAGCATTCTCCTTCACTCCAGTACAGGCTACACATAAGCTATTCTGCTAAATCTTTCTAACATCCTGGGGCATTCGGACACATGAGAAGAAAAACCAGGATACCTTGAGATATAACCAACAGAATGCCCATCATCAACTTAGCACTTAATTTTCATCTTGGGAAAACAAACATTTAAGCAAAAAGCCATCAGCCTTACCTGTCTACTTTATTTTTATTTTTGTTTTTCTGCCAGTATACAATCATCAATACCTCCACATTTTGGAAATAGTTCAAAACTCATCTATCCAAGAACAGAATTGTGTCTACCCATAAAGTATGTCTTTAATCTAGACTTACTTAAAGTTCTGTTGACACAAATAGCCCTGCAGAGAAAATAGTCAAATGCAACATGCCATTCTGGTTGTGGAAATTAAAAAGAATTTTTTTTTTTTACAGTACTGGGGATTGAACCCAGGGGCATTCTACCTCCGAGCTACACCCCCAGCCCTATTTTTTATTCTTTATTTTGAAACAGGGTCTCACGAAGTTGTGAAGGGCCTCACTAAGTAGCTGAGGCTGGCCGCGAACCCGGATCCTCCAGTCTCAGCCTCCCAAGTACTGGGATAACAAGCGTGCACCACCACGCCCGGCTTAAAAAGAAATTTTTAATAACCATCCTTTGTGTGGCCTCATCAAACCTCCAGAGCTAAGAAGATTTGAAGGACGGACATACTGTCAGTTGCTCAAGAAGAAGTTAAAGCACTACTTTATTCAAACACCTAAATAAACCGGGCGTGGTGGCGCATGCTTGTAATCCCAGTACTTTGGGAGGCGGAGACTGGAGGATCCAGGTTCGTGGCCAGCCTCATCTCTCTCTCTCTCTCTCTCTCTCTCTCTCTTTCCCTTTCTCTCTCTCTCTCTCTCTCTCTCTCCCTGTCTCTCTCTCTCTC
>PVJS01052047.1:0-13761 GCA_004027185.1 Glis glis
CCCCCAGACCCATGTCTGCTGTTTCAAGGCCCCCAGACCCATGTCTGCTGTTTCAAGGCCCCCAGACCCATGTCTGCTGTTTCAAGGCCCCCAGACCCATGTCTGCTGTTTCAAGGCCCCCAGACCCATGTCTGCTGTTTCAAGCCCCCCAGTCTGTGGCGCTTTGTTCTGGCAGCCCCGGGAGATGGACACGGGACATCCAGGGAGCACCCACCACCTGCAGCCGCCGTCTCTGCGCGCCCAGGACTGACCATCCAGGGTATTTCCGCTCTGCTTCGCAGCGTCAAGTCACTCGCTCCCCGGGGCCCGTGTGGCGTTGCCTCGTCCTTCTGAAGTCGGCCCGGGAGCCCTAACTACTGCGAGGCTGGGCCCCCCGCCACCGGTCCCGTCAGGATGGAAACAGAGAGCCCACTTTTTCCGAGAAAGATCTTTAATGTGTTTACAGGCATTCTGTTATGTTTATTATTTACGGTCAGTTTTAAGGACATCAAATTGCAGCTGTATTGTGAGAAGCAAATTTTATTTCCATGGCTTGAAAACACGCACAAACAAGAGTAAGAATCCCATTAGGAGCTGACTCTTGCCATAATTCTGTAGAATATAAATTGTCCTGCAATAATAACTGTGAAATATCAAGAGCCCATTGCAGCAAGATGATTGGGAAGAAACGTTATTGCCGGCCCGGGTACTGCAAAGGGGCCTCAGGCTGGGGAACAGAACCCAGCTGTGCAAGCAACTATTAGACACCAAGATAATACTCAAACATGGCAGCACGGTTATTGGGAATCCATATGTGTCTCTAAAGATGCAAATAAAGCAAGTGAGCTGGGCGTGGTGGTGCACGCTTGTAATCTCAGTACTTGGGAGGCTGAGACAGGAGGATCGCAGGTTCGAAGTTGGCTTCGGCAATTTAGTGAAACTCTCAGCAACCTAGTAAGACCCTATTTCCAAGTAAGAAATAAAATTGGGCTGGGGGTATAGCTTGGAGGTAGAATACCTCTGGGTTCAATCCCCAGTACCAAAAAAAAAAAAAAAGAAAAAGAAAAAAGCAAATTCTTCCTTTGTAGGATTGTTTTTTGTTTTTTTCCAGTGCTGGGGTGGAACCCAGGGCCTCTCCTGTGCTAGGCAAGTGCTCTATCCCCCAAGCTACACCCCCAGCCCCTAGAGTCAAACTTTCATTCATCATGCTGATCACGACGGTCGCTGTTGTACAAAGGGGTACGGAAGGAGCTGGTCCTGGGTCTCATGGCTAAACTGGCATCTGTGGGAACTATAGAGCCCAGATTCTTTTCTCTACACGCAGGGGAGGGAGGGCGTGCAGGGCCTTGCAGAGGACGGTCACATTTGTGCCTAGCAGCAAGACTCCAGAGCTGCCCAAACTCTAGAGCCTGCGCCTTAGGCTTCACAGCTCTGCCGGAGGCCTGACCTCCCCGGGACCCCAGACACAGCCGCAGAACTTTACAACAAGGGCTCCTTTGGGAGTAAAAAGTACGTGATCTGGTTCTGATCACCCACTCATCTGCTGGGCCCAGTAGCAAATGGCTTCCCACTGCTGCCAAGAAAGTTCCACATTCATAGCCGGGCGTGGTGGCGCACGCTTGTCATCCCAGTACTTGGGAGGCTGAGACAGGAGGATCCTAGGTTCACGGCCAGCCTCAGCAACTTAGTGAGGCCCTCCACAACTTAGTGAGACTCTGTTTCCAAATAGAAAATAAAATAGGGCTGGGGGTGTAGCTCAGAGGTAGAATGTCCCTGGGTTCAATCTCCAGTTCCAAAAACAAGTGCCACCTTCAGAGCTGGGTGACTTTGCCCCTTCCCCCACCACCCGCAACCCGGTAAGGACCGGAAGAAGTTAGGAGAGGTGAGGTCTAGGAATAGGCTTGATCCCAGGGCCTCCTCCATGGGCGAGCTAGGGTGACTGTTCCCAGAAACAACCCCTCTTCCCTGCCAGTCCCACTGTGGGGTCGCTTAATCTGGGTGGTGGCTGCAGATTGTGCACCAGCCTTCCACGATGTCACACTAACGCGCTGAAGGACAGTAAGACAGCCGCGGAGTCTGTGCAGCACCCAAGGACGCCTCCCTCTCCCTGTCCTCCCTCGCTGCCCCCACCTCCTGCTTCAGGTGACCACAGGCTCCTTGTCCCTAAACACACAACACACAGGTCTTTATATATATATATATATATATACTTTTTTTTTGAGATACTGGAGATTGAACCCAGGGGCATTCTACCTCTGAGCTCCACCCCCAGCCCTATTTTTTATTCTTTGTTTTGAAACAGGGTCTCACTAAGTTGCTGAGGGCCTCACTAAGTAGCTGAGGCTGGCCGCAAACCTGCGATCCTCCGGTCTCAGCCTCCCAAGTACTGGGATTACAGGCGTGCACCACCACACCCGGCTAACACACAGGTCTTTGTTCTTCCTTCATGCAAAGATGGAGATGTGGTGGTATTTCCGAAATATACCCAGAAGCCAACCACTTCTCAGAACTGGGCAGAGCCCCTGCTGCCTGATGACTTAGCCCAGGACCACCGTCTCCCGCTCCCCCTACACCTTCCCTGGTGCCTGTGTGCTGCACAAGGCCCTCTCCAACAGCTCCACCATGTCGCTCCTGTTCAAACCACCCTCTTCACCCGGCAAACACCAAAGGCCCATCGACAGCCACAAGGTCCTCCCACCTGCCTGTCCCCTGCTCTTGCAGATTTCCTGCATGGTTCCCCCTCCGCCCACCCTTCCAGTCCTGGCTCAGGTCTTGCTCTGCAAGGACTCTGTCCTGACCCCCTACCGCCTGCTGCCCACCAGTGACCCTCACCCCCACCGCCTCTCCATTCTCCTTTTGTCTTGCTTTTGGGTCCTTGTCATTCATATTTCTCTCTGTAGGAGCTCAAGCTCCACAAAGCAGGTGTTTGGGTCTGCTGTTACTCTGACCCCTAGAACAGTGCCCGGCTCATCATAGGCACCCACAAAATATTTGCCAGGTGGTTGATGAGTGGATGAAGGAGTGAGGAGGAGCCGGCTTGCTCCGAGGCGAGCCATCTCTGCACAGTGACGTCCGTCCACAGGGGCGGGCGCTCCTCCTTTCCTCTGCAGTAGGGAAACCTCTGTTCATTGGATCCGTTCACCTATTGCACCCCCCCTTCATCCTCTGAGCTGCCATCAGCCTCAGCTCTTGCAGCCAGTGCCCTGCATCCCTGCTGCACACGATGCTGCTAGGGACAACAGGCCTTCAGGCTTGAGTGAGACTTGTCCTGGGAGGGCTTTATCTGCATGTGCTTTGCATATTGCTTTGCATAAACCTCTCTGGCCACACCCCTAGTGGGAGTGTGCCGACCTTTGCATTTGCCGCCAGGTCCCACCTGCAGCCTCTCTTCTACCCCTCCTCTTGCTGCAGGAGCCTAGAGCCCCGGGGAAATCAGACAGCAGCCTTTTCTGCACCCCCAGGCAGGGGCAGCATGGGCTGGGGGCTCCGCCTGCAGGAGCGCTGAGGGGCGAGGCCTGCACCCCCAACCAGAGGGTAGAGGGCCACTTGGAGGGCCCTGGAGAGAAGCCTTCCCCCCCCAGCTGATGACCGCCCTTGAAAAGAGACAGACGCCAGGTTGTGGTGGAACATGATGGGGGCTTTGCGCCCCCGATGTGACCCTCCTTTCCTCTTTCAGGGAAAGGCTGGACACCCCACAGACCCTCGGCCTCCCCCAGCTCCGGCCCCAGCTCCCTGCACCTAAGTGCCTGGGGTTGGGGACACATGCCACCTTGCCATGGAGAGGAGCTGGGGAGGGGACAGGAACGTCCACCTTGAGGCAGCCCTGCCCCCTGGAGTGCAGACAGAGGCCCAGCTCCGGGAGCAGGGTCATAGCCCTCTAGATGAACCCCACTCTGTGTGCCAGGGAAGTGTGCACCCCCAAGGGCACCCCCGACCCTAGGGCAAGCGGGGAGCAGCTTCCCCACCCTGCCTGCCAGGCAGGGCCGGCGGGCTGCAGTGGGAAGGTGTCTGGGCAGGTGGCCAGGCTGGGAAGGGGCGCTGGGGGTCCCCTGGCCCCTCAGCAGGCTGCACCAACCCTGCCTTGATCCACCACTCATCTCTGCTTCTCCTCCCAGCGTCTCCAAGAGAGACCTCAAGCCATCCGTGCCCTCAGGCTCCTCCGTCCCTTGCAGGGTAGTTGTCAAGACACAGGCTGCAAGGGGCGGGGGGGGGGGGCGCGGGGAGGAGGAGCAGGTGGAGGCCGCGGGGGGCCGGGCCTGGCTGCAGGCAGAAGCTGGCACTTTGGGTAGCGCCTCCCCCGCCCTCTTTCTGTCATTCCTGGAAACCAGGAAACCTCCAGGGGTCCCAGCAGAGCTGCCTGCTGGTAAGTCCCTTCCCCAGCGGCCCCTCCACAGCTCCCACAGGCCCAGCCGCGCAGCAGCCAGGGCCCCCACACCCGGTCCGCTCCAGGTGGTCTCCCGAGGACCCGGGGCAGGAACGGGGCTCTGTGCCCAGCTGGCTCTACCCTCTGTCTCAGGGCCTCCTGGGAGAAGGGGCCTCCTCCACTTGGTTTGCAGGAGTCAGGCGCTAACACCCCGCCTCACCACCACCAGGAGGAAGGGTGGGTGGGACCTGCGGACCCCAGAGTAGGTGCAGGCGTCCCTGCCCCGCTAGCCTCCCTCTGAGCGCCGAGCAGAGGCCACACAGCACTGGTTGGAAGTGGCTTGGCCTGTGAGCTCCAGTGTCCTCCCCTGCAAAAGTGACCGAATCCCTATCCCCGGGTGGCTGAGAGGGCAGAAGTTGTATGAGCACAGCTGGCCCAGCCCGCCCCCGGAGCATCCTCAGTACCATTCAGCCATGAGCTCCGGTTGCGCCAGCCCATTTCACAGACACGTGAAGTAGTGTGCTGGGCTCGGGCCAAGGAGCAGGGTTTACTGAAACTGAAGTCTCATGGGGCCCACACCCAGCAGATGGGTGTGGGGCTGGGGAGTCGGGCAACTTCTCTCTCTCTCTCTCTCTCTCTCTCTCTCTCTCTCTCTCTCTTTGTACTGGGGATTGAACCTAGGGCATTCTACCTCTGAGCTACACCCCCACCTCTTTTTCTATTTTTTGTTTTGAAACAGAGTCTCACTAAGTTGCTGTGGGTCTCACTAAGCTGAGGCTGGCCTTAAAACTGTGATTCTCCTGTCCCAGCCTCCCAAGTACTGGGATTACAGGTGTGCATCACCATGCTTGGCCTTCCCCCTCCACTCACTCCTTTCCCAGAAGGAAGGAAGCCTGATTTTAGGTGCTATAGCAGCCTTTGGGGGCAAGAAGCTCCCTTTCTCAGAAAGCCATCTGCCTACAAGCAGCCCATCCCCGGGCTGTGCAGGCCTTGGGGTCTTCCTCCGCACACCAGCCTTCCCAGTCTTGGGCAGAGAGAGGGGGTAGGTCTTCCTAGGCAGTGACCTGGCAGTGCCCATGGGACCCTGGCAGGTGGCTTTGGGCAAACCACCTGTCCTCTCTGACCTCCACTGGCCCTGCAGCGGGCCTCATGAGCATGCTATCCTGCAGGTTGTTGGAGGGTATGGGGCAGTGTGTGGACAGTGGGGTGACGGCAGGCTGCCGGCAGCCCTCAGCAAAACCCGGGGAGACCTGGCATCAGAGCTGGGGCAGGATCCCCAGGAAGCTGGCTGGGTCAGGCATCAGATAGGAGGCAGGCTCTCGGGAGGCCAAGGAGGGGCACAGAGGAGGGTGGGGAGGGGCTTCCTGGTTTCCACCTCGTCTAATGAGCTGCCAGCATTCAGCTGCTGCACCTGTGGCCCACATCGCTGCATTCATTCATTCGTTCATTCATTCATTCATTCATTCATTCATTCGACGTTTGGGAGCACTGACTATACTCCTATGCCTGTGTAGCACGGGGCATCCAGAGGTGGGCAGGCACGCCCCTGCCCCTGTATCTCTCCCGGCTGGTTGGGAGAGCTGGCACCCAGGCCCTGGAGCACAGTGTTGCAGTGTGAGCGCTGACAGGGGGCTGAGGGTGAGGCTGGCCCGGGACAGGCTGCTGTGTGGGCTATGACGGAGCTTCAGGAAGTGGGCAGGGTCTTCCAGAGCCACCGGCTTCAGATTCAAGAGCATCTAACTTTCTGTTAGATCCTAGGCCTGGGGCCAGGCAGAGCAATACTGCCCCCCAGGGAAACAGCCCTCTCCTCCCACTGACCACCAGACCCCACCAGGCCTGTGGGCAGGAGCCGGGGCGCTGGGGTCAGACAGCCGGGTCCCAACTGCAGGCTATGACTGACCTGACCTCTGGGTGCCTGTGTTCTCAACTGTGAACAGGACAAGGAGAGGGACAGGTGAGGGTCTGATGACGTTCTAGCACAGGACAGACTCTTTTTTTTTTTTTTTGCAGTACCATGGATTGAACCCAGGGGCGTTCTACCTCCGCTACACCCCCGGCCCTATTTTTTATACTTTATTTTGAAACCAGGTCTCACAAAGTTGTAGAGGGCCTCACTAGGTAGAGAGAGAGAGAGAGAGAGAGAGAGAGAGAGAGAGACAGACAGACAGACAGACAGACAGGGAGAGAGAGCTGAGGCTGGCCGCGAACCCGGATCCTCCGGTCTCCGCCTCCCAAAGTACTGGGATTACAAGTGTACGCCACCACGCCCAGCCAGGACAGACTCTTAAGGAGATCAACTGAAGCAAGTGGGGTCGGCCACACCTGTAATCCCAGTACTTGGGAGGCTGAGACAGGAGGATCACAGGTTCAAGGCCAGCCTCAGCAACTTAGTGAGACCTTCAGCAGCTTAGTGAAACCCGATTTCAAAATAAAAAAAAAAAATAGGGCTAGTTGGGTGTAGCTCAGAGGTAGAATGCCTCTGGGTTCAATCCCCAGTAAAACACACACACACACACACACACACACACACACACACACACACATATACAGAGAGAGAGAGAGAGGGAGAAATATCAATTGAAGGGAAAAAAAGAAGGGAGGAAGGGGTAGAGAGGGGGAGAGGGAGAAGGGGAAGAAGGGAGGGAGGAACCCTGCAGGCTAAGCCTTACTGAAAAGTCCCTCCCTCAGTCCCTCAGCTCCTGTCCCTGCAGCCCACCCACCCCCACGCACCTCCACCTCTGGGGGCCTCGCCTTCCTCCTGCGCACCCCCAAACCTGCTCACTCAGGTGTCACCTCCTCAGGACACCTCCCCACCAGCCCCCCCTCCTGGTATTTCTCCATATAACTATGATTGGCAGAAAAAACACCCCCCCATTCCCCTTCCATGGCCAAGGGGACTGTGCTGCTGCGGTTGGTGCTAAGGGTCTTTATGACTGCAGTGTGCCCACCCTGGCATCCCAGACCATCTCCCCACAATGTCCTTAGAGAAGAGGACAGAGGCGGATGGGACAGGAAGATGCACGGCTGGCCTAGAGTGTCACCGGAGGGGGTCTGAGGAGGTCCGGGAGAGGGGGACCTCAAGTCAGGACAAAGGGATTCTTGACATATATCGTACTCTACCTCCAAGCTACACCCCAGCCCGATTTTATATCTTATTTGGAAACAGGGTCTCACTAGGTTGCTGAGAGCCTCGCTAAGTAGCCGAGGCTGGCTTTGAACCTGTGATCCTACTATCTCAGCCTCCCAAGTACTAGGATTACAGGCATGCACCACCACGCCCAGCTATTTTTTTAACATAAAGTTTTATTTATTTATTTATTTATTTATTTATTTATTTATTTATTTATTTTTGCGGTACTGGGGATGGAACCCAGGGGCATTCTACCTCCGAGCTCCACCCCCAGCCCTATTTTTTATTCTTTATTTTGAAACAGGGTCTCACTAAGTTGCGGAGGGCCTCACTAAGTAGCCGAGGCTGGCCGTGAACCTGCGATCCTCCTGTCTCAGCCTCCCAAGTGCTGGGATTACAGGCGTGCACCACCGCACCTGGCTTCTGGCTCTTCTTTGAAAGGAAACTTGGTGAGAGGTGGGCATGGTACATGAGGTTCGTATCAGCCTGGCAATCACAGGATGGTTTATGGTAGTCTGACTGTTCTCAGGATCTTTGACGTTGTCTCCATTATCTGATCAATAGATAATGTTTAGAACGTACCCTATGTTATAGGTTTTAAGGTTGATTTTCATAAGTGAGTGAATTTCCAGTAACTTTACAATTGTGAGTGAAGATGTGTAGATTTCCCAGAAATTTGGGAGTGATAGTCCTGGGGGAAAACTGGCTTGAGGAGAAGAGGTATGGGGAACTGCAGCACAAGGCTTGCAGATTAAAGTTGGAATCTCTTTTTCTTTCCTTCTGTCTCCTTTCTACCTACCTGTTTTGTTTCTTCTATCCTACCTCAGGAAGATGCAGGAAGGAGCCACAAGCCAAGGAATGCAGGCAGCCTCTGCGGTGTAGAAAAAGCAAGGAAGGGGAGAAGGGGCCTCCAGAAGGAACCAGCCTGTTGAGACCTTGATTTGAGTGCAGGGAGATCCTGTCAGACTTCAGGCCCCCGGAACCCTTAGGTAATAAATGTGCGTTATGTGAAGTCTCAAAGTTTGTGGTCATTTGAAACGAAGACGGTAATTATTCCCCGGCACTGCGGTCTAAGTCCACATGTTGAGTGCTGACCACAGGACCCCACCCCCAAGCGTGCAAACTCCAGAGAACACAGCCTCTCACTAGCTCACTGCTGTGCCCCCAGCACCCAGAACAGGGCCTGGCACAACTGTGCACTTAATTAATATGAGAGGAAGCCAGGCGTGGCGGCACATACCTGTAACCCCAGTACTTGGGAGGCTGAGACAGGAGGATCGCAGGTTTGCAGCCAGTCTCAGCAACTGAGCGAGACCCTCAGCAACTTAGTGAGACCCTGTTTCAAAATAATAAGGGCTGGGGGGAGGTGTAGCTCAGTAATCAAGCACCCCTGGGTTCAATCCCCGGTACCACAAAAAAGAGGGACTACCCAAACTCAGTTTGTCAGAGATGCTGTGTGGCTAGCCAGGCAGGAGCTACTCTCCAAATGGACAAAGATGTCCAGAGAGAGAGATGCCAACACCTCAGTCCCTAGAGACCACACACACCCTGACACAGCCATAATGGCAGGGCCTCCCTCACACACGACCCCAGCCTCCTCCCACCAGGTTCCACCAAGTGGCATCGGCAGCCTGGGCACGCAGTCCCCTGAGTTCCCACAGGGTCCTGGGATTTCCTGAGTCTGTGGGGCAGGACGGAGCAGGAGAGCATGGCGGATGCAGACAGCCCATCAGCTGGAACAGTTGGCATTGTGAGGAGCCGCTGGCCGCCCGCCAAAATCCAGGGACCAGGTTTCCCAGCCCCTCCGCAGCAGGTGCACCCTTGATTAAGTCCCCGTGGTGGAGCATGAGGGGAAGGTTCCACCCTGGCCCACCAGCCCCAGCAGGTGCTACCTGGGTTCCTTCCCCCTTCCTGGGGGCTGAGGTGGTGGCCCACAGAGCGACCGTAGACCCCTGGTTGAGATGGCAGAGCAGCCATCCGCCTGGTCTCTCGGGGGAGGAGGGCTGGGGGCCCCACCCTGGGCTGTTATGGAAGACAAATAAAACTTCTCACAAGCCACAGCTACTATTATCAGATCTGATGCTACAGCCACGGAACCTACCCTAACTCATACCTGTTACAAGAAACAGAAACCCATCTCAAGCCAGCAGAGGTCAAAAGAAGGCTGATAAGCAAAGCAAAACCACAGGAGACACACGTCAGTCACACCCAGCGGGACAGCTATTACTAACAAATAATACATATTGATGATACCTGATGGCGCACATCTGTAATCCCGGTACTTGGGAGGCTGAGACAGGAAGATCGCAGGTTTGTGGCCAGCCTCGGCAACTTAGCAAGACCCTCAGCAACTTAGCAAGACTCTGTTTCAAAATAAAATGTAAAAAAAATTTTTTTTCTTAAAAGACTGGGAGTACAGCTTGGAAGAAAATGCCCCTGGGTTCAATCCCAAAAAACCAAGCCACGAGAACAATAAAAAATAGCAAGTGTTGGCGAGGATACGGAGAAACCAGACCCTTACTCCCTCACTGTTGGCAAAACGGCGCAGCTGCTGTGGCAGATGTTATGGAAGTTCCTCAAAAAATTTAAACAGGGAATGACCGGGGAACCCAGCAGTTCCACATGGGGTGTGTACCCCCAGAGAACTGAAAGCAGGGGCTCTAAGAGGTAAGTGCACACCCACGTTCAAAGCGGCACGACTCACAATAGCCGAAAGGTGGAAACCGCCCAATGTCCATGGATGGGCGCGCAGAGACACAAAGTGGAATTTTACTCAGCCTTAAAAGGAAAGGAAATTCTGACATGTGCTCCGACACGGGTGACCCTTGGAAGACATTATACTGTTCAAAATAGGCCAATTGCAGCCAGGAGCAGTGGCACACACCTGTAATCCCAATATTTGGGAGGCTGAGACAGGAGGATCACAGGTTTAAGGACAGCCTCAGTAAGTAGTGAGACTCTCAGCAACCTAGCGAGACCCTGTTTCAAAATAAAAAAATAAATAAAATAAAATAGGGCTGGAGGTGTAGCTCCAAGGTAGAAGGCCCCTGGGTTCCATCCCCAATACCACAATCCATCAATCAATCAATCAATCAATCAATCAATCAATGCACTCCTCAGGGAGCCCGCTGGTCCAGGAGAATAAGAAACACAAACCCAACTTACAGCCTAGAGCCAGGCCCAGCTAATTGTAGCCTGCGCCTGCTGAACCCCAACACACCCACAGAGACGTGAGCCAAGAACACACGCTTTAGTGCCGGATGCCACTGAGACAGCGGGACTGTTGGTTACGCAGCCTAATTGTGGCAATAGCTGACTGATACAGGGAGTTTCACCTGGAACCCAAGAGAAGTCACTAGTGTGTGTGATTGACAGAGACATTCTCTAGTGAACTTGGGCAGAGAAAGGAATTGAAAGGCATGTCGATTAGCACAGAAAGGCCTGCACCGAGTATTGCCATGGCCCATGCCAACAATTCTAAATTACTTTTTTTTTTTTTGGTACTGGAGACTGAACCCAGGGCCTTGCTCAGGCTAAGCATACACCCTCCCACTGAACTGCACCCCTGGCCTCTAAGTTATTCTTGTCCTTGGCACATCACCCTCAAGAGTCAATGATCCAGGTTGTATTAGTCCGTTTTTCATCACTACAACACAATGCCTGAGAAAAACAACTTAGGAGAGATTTGCTTGGGCTCACGGTTTCAGAAGTTTCAGTCCACGGTCTGCTGGCTCCATCGCTTGGAGAACTTCATGATGGGGAGCACATGGCAGGAAGAGCTGCTCACCTGGTGACCAGAATGCAGAGAGTGTGTGAACAAGGGCCAGGAACAAGAGGTGCCCTTCAAGGACACTCCCTGAGTGCCCCACTTCCTCCACGAGGCCCCACAGCCTACAGCTTCTACCACCTCCCAGTAGTGCCACCAGCTAGGGATCAAGCCTTCAACACGGGCTTCTTTGGGGACATTCCATATCCAATCCTTAGCCAGGTGGAAACATCTGCTTGGTCACTTTGGCGACAGGCCCATGAGTTGGCAGGGGAGACGGAGTAGGAGTCCTGCCTCCCTCCTATCTTGGGATTCTGCCAACGTTGAGGATATATGGACCCCAAGCACCCAACGGGACAAATGTCCACGGCTGGCAGGAATGCAGAGAGGCACTGACGACAGGCTTGCGCTCTCAGCTCTGCCTCTGTGGGTCTGGGGACAGGACTCCTCGCTCCCGTCCCGCGCCGCCAGAGTGCCTGCCAACCGTTCCCAGGCTCGGTGCGCCTAGCGTCCGCCACCCGGAAGGAGACCGGCCTCTCTCTCAGCTCCAGTTCTCATTTCTGAAGCTGGACCTGACAGTCCCCAGAGGTGGGGAAGAGGAGGAGGCGGGCAGCAATAGGCGAATGTCTGGTGCCACCTGGAGTCTGGCTGACGTGGGTTCGCGTCTTTGACGTTTACTAGCTTGGCAGCTCAAGGTGGTTAAGTCCCAGTTAAGCTGGCCAAGCAATCACCCGCCTCATGGGACCACTGGGGCGGCTGGAGGTGGTTCATGAGGAGAACCCACGACGCCGACCACAGCCCCAGAAGAGAGGGAGGGAGAGGGCTGCCCCAGAAGCTACGGAGGCGGCAGGGGAATAAACGCCTGGGCTATCCTCAGTCCCTCACCTTCTGTGGTGTCCCCCGTTGACTGAGCCCAACAGAAGGCAGAGGACAAGGAGGCCCATCGACGTGGCCCTCGTCGGCGGTGGGGGCAGCCTCCTTGTGCAATGGTCCCCAGTGGGCCCCCCAGCTAGGTCTCCCCTTCCCAGCCCCTGCACCCACAGCTGCAGGCCTGGGTTCCTGCTTTTGCTCTCCGCAGTTGCCCCGGCCACTACAGAGGCAGGGGCTGACCCCTGAGCGTGGCCCGCCAGGACCCCACCTCCTACTGCCCCCCAGGTGGCACCAGTCCATGGCCGTCCCTAGGACCCTACCTAATCCCACACTTCACACTGCTGTTGTCTGGGACTGGCAGACCTCAGAGCGTGGGTCCTCAAACTAGAGGAAAAGGGCGTGGTCTGGCTTAGGGTCATTTTTGGTGTGGGGGGGAGGGTACTGGGGATTAAACCCAGGGAACTTCTACTTCTGAGCTACATCCCCAGTCCCCCCTTTTAAATTTTATTCATTCATTCATTCATTTTTTTGGTGCTAGGGGTTGAACCCAGGGGCATTTTGCCTCCAAGCTACACCCCTGGCCCAATTTTATTTTTTATTTTGAAACAGGATCTCACTAAATTGCTTAGGGCCTCACTAAGTTGCTGAGGCTGGCCGCGAACCTGCGATCCTCCTGTCTCAGCCTCCCAAGTACTGGGATTACAGGCATGGGCCACCATGCCCACCTTTTTTTTTTTTTTTTTTTTTTTTTGAAAAAGGGTCTCACTAAGTCACTGAGGGCCTTGTTAAATGGCTGAAGCTGACCTGGAACCTGCGATCCTCCTGTCTCAGCCTCCCAAGTACTGGGGTTACAGGTGTGCAAAACCTCACCCACCATTTTTTATTTTTGAAACAGGGTCTCACCCAGAGAATCCAGGTTTGTGGCCAGCCTCAGCTACTTAGTGAGGCCTCTGCAATTTAGTGAGACCCTGTTTCAAAATAAAGAATAAAAAATAGGGCTGGGGGTGTAGCTCGGAGGTAGAATGCCCCGGGTTCAATCCCTGGTACCACCAAAAAAAAAAAAAACCAGGGTCTCACTAAATTGCTGAGGCTAGCCTCAGACCTGCAATCCTCCTGTCTCAGCCTCCCAAGTACTGTGATTATAGGCGTGTCCACCATGTCCAAAGTCTCATAGCCACTTGTCTCATTCACTCATAAAAAAAAAAAAACCCTTAGTCAGGCGTGGTGGCACATGCTTGTAATCCCAGTACTTGGGAGGCTGAGACAAGAGGATCACAGGTTCAAAGACAGCCTCAGCATATAGTGAGACTCTCATGAACCTAGTGAGACCCTGTTTCAAAATAAAAAATAAAAGCCGGGTGTGGTAGTGCACACTTGTAATCCCAGTAATTAGGAGGCTGAGACCGGAGGATCCAGGTTCACGGCCAGTCTCAGCTACTTAGTGAAGTCCTCCGCAACTTAGTGAGACCCTGTTTCAAAATAAAGAATAAAAAATAGGGCTGGGGGTGTAGCCTGGAGGTAGAATGCCCCTGGGTTCAATCCCCAGTACCGCAAAAAATTAAAAAAATAAATAAATAAAAAATAAGGCTGGGGTTGTAGCTCAGAGGTAGAATGCCCCTGGGTTCCATCCCCAGAAACACACACACACACACA
>PVJS01052048.1:0-13758 GCA_004027185.1 Glis glis
AAAAAAAAAAAAAAAAAAAAAAAAAAAGAATACATTAATAAGATTAAAAGGCAGGATGCTTGGAAAATACTTAACTGGTGGCCTAACACTCAGTGCTTGCTCAATAAATCTTAGTCATTAGCAATATCAATAATTATCCCAAACATCTTTAAGCTTCAAAACCCTAACTTTAAGGGCAATAGCTAAATGCCTGACAGGCAAAACAAATGCAGATTTTCTTATTGATTGGAGGTGGGTGATGGTGGGAACCTGGCATCCTATTGGCATGATGCTTCTTCTTTAGGTTGCCCACAGTGCTTCAAGGAAAAACAAAACAAAACAAAAACACCAGAAAACTGCTGCCCTGAGAAAACAAATGCTTAACCAGCTCTCTTTTAAATACAATTCATTAGAATATTAAGCACAAGCCCTATTATGTTTGGATATAAAATGTCCCTCAGAGAAGGTCATGTTATAGACAATGTACCCAGGTTCAGAGGAGGGACATAGCTGGAGGAGGTAGGTCACTGGTGGCATGAGGTTTCTCTCTCTCTCTCCCTCTCTCTCTCCTTTCTTCCCGCCTTCTCCTTCCTGGCTGCCATAAGGTGAGAGCATTTTTTTCCTTTTCTTCAATGTCCTAAAGCCCTGCTACTGAGTTGTTTCTGCCTTGGATCCAGCCAACTATGAAATGTAACCTTTGACACCTCTAAAACCTTAAGCCAGTAAACTTTTCTTCCTCTAAGTTATGCTTGTAAGGTATTTTGGTCACAGCAATTAAAAAAAAGATCTAAACAAGCCCTTATCAGTGGCTCATGTCTGTTACTATAATTGAGAAAATTATTGCCAATCTGATTATTTTAGTCTGTGTCTTTCCTTCATGATCTGAAGACTCTGGCATTATACTCCCTTCAAAATCATATACAAGACTGAAACAAACCTAACAAAATGATCTCTGGTTTTTAAAGTAAGAAGTCGCAATGTCTTTACACAGATCCACAGAGTAGTTCTGAGCTATCTGCATGTTCACTTAAAAGTCTCAAACTTTGCTTCAGCTATTTTCTTTGGGTGCCAATGCCTGACTCAGATATGTACCCTAATGATACAGCCTTGAGTTTTACAGACAGTGTTTTCTATTAAACGTAGCACATCCAGTGATAGAGTGTCTTAGGTGAATTTGCATTCGGCTTTTTCCTTTGGTTGTCTTTTCTTCTAAGGAGAAAGAAAAGAGATTGCAGAAAGCTATTTCTGTAGGAACTTTGTCCCACTCCATGGTATTTCTGCTCCAATGAGAGATTAGTTGCCTACCCGAGTGATTAAGTTACTAATTTGGCAAGTCATATGCCTTTTTTTTTCCCCCTGTGCTTTTTCCTCTGTTACATTCCCTAGGCCTTTCTTAGGAATGGCTTCATTAACATTGAATTGGTTTTCTTTATGGAGGTTGGAGCTCCCAGCAGCTTTTTAAAAATATTTTTACAAGCTGTGCAGCCCTCTGCTAATTGATGCTTTGCCCTTTCCCTAAGCAGTTTTAAATATGTGGATAAAGCAAAAGCTAAAATATCTTAAATCTAATATTGAATGATTAACTATATGAGTAACTACTTAACACTTTTTCATAAGTTTATTAAAATGAAACTTACTATATGCAATATTCGAAAATTAATATAGAAGTTGTGGTTTATAAGATGCAAAATATAATTATTGTAAAGCATATTTGGAGTGAGCTATTTTCTCAAATGATTTAGCTAATTGATCAATTAATATCTATTGAAAATTCAGTATTAACTTTGAGATCTACAGGATGTAGATTAGATAGGATTATAATAGGCTGTATATAAGAATTAAGTCCCACACTCTGACTTTGAGAAACTTAGATTTCTACTGTGGCAATTAAACTAATGCTTATTGAACTATAATAATTGAGGAGTTCGGTAGATGTATATTAAATTTTGTTTTCTATTGTATAGCCTCACAAAGGGTTCAGAGTACATATAATTAGAAAGAAATATATTGTTAGGATGTGTTCTTTGTGTGAAGAATCATGGAGAAGGTGAAAGTTGGTTGGAAAAGACAGGAAAGTCCAGAGTCTGGGGTTCAAGGAAAGAGCCTGGATTGAGAAGAGTAGATGAGTAATGAGAGATGACCAAACTTGTCCTTGGAGCATTAGTCAACATTCTAGTTCTGCATATTGGACTGTAGAAAGGTGGTACATACCTGCAATCCCAGCTTTTCAGGAGAATGAGGCAGGATGATCCTAAATTGGAGACCAGCCTGGTCAATTTACTGAGACCCTATCTCTAAAAAATAAAAAGGGCTGGAACTCTAACTCAGGAGTGAAACACTCCTGGATTCAATCCCCATTACTGGCTGAGAGCAATATATATTTCTTCAACTCTGGGACTTCAGAAGTACTTAGGATTCCTCTCTGGGCCACTGGATTCCATGTCCTGTTGCACAGTAAAAGACAATTGGGTTATATGATTAATCTCAAGACTCAGTGGATAATTGCAAAGTCAGATGACATAAGGGCAGTGGGTAAGACCTCTTGTGAGCTTGGGGTTACAGCCTGGGGCTGTGAGGAGGAACTGTAAGGTAGAGCTAGTACAGAAAGGAGGAATATTTAAAATGCTTCACTGTATTGTGTCTCCTAAAATGAAAACAAATTGATTCTCTTGCTATTATCAGTTGATCATTTTGAGCAGTTAATTTTTAAGAAATGAATATATATTCATGTAAACCTAAAGTAAATTTATGAAAACCTCATTAAACCTGGAGCTAGGATTGTTCCTTTGAAATGTAATAAAGTGATATGTACCAAACATATATCTTTTATGACTAATAAAAATGGTCAAATGGTGGAGCAGTAGCTGCCAGAATCAATCAAATGCTTTCTCTGTCCTTTTATAAAGAAATGTGTTTGCTTCTTTCAATTAGTTGTCTTTGTTTCACACACTAATCAATGGAGAATACCAATCAACTGATTTTAATGATATTTGTTTACATATGGTATGAGAATGAATAAATTGTGAATATTTGATAGATCAAATAAAATTATAAAATATTTGTGAATGCAAAGTATTTCTTACATTATCAACCTATGAGTGTGATTGCTTTTAACTTCCATCCTATGCATATTTTATAGTTTATTTAATTAAAATTCATTATAATATTCATTTCCTGGAACCCGAAAAAAAGGTTAGCACTAAAGCTAAAGCAAACAAATGTTCAATTAAAGCAGTGAATATAACCAATCCAATGACTTTGAAATATATATAACTCATTACAAATCCTAATATTACAGAATATAACTTCTGATTTGTAAACTTTCAAAAAGAATAATTATACAAACAAACATTGAGCTAAACCAGTAGTTCAATCTTATGCAAAAATAGATGTATTTAATGAATAGAATCTCTTTTCTTATGAGGTTCTTTAAAATTTAACATTTAATAACAATATAATAGTTGTGTTTTCTAATATTATTTTAGTCTAATGAAGATAAGTAATATTTATATTTCATCATTTTATTCTTAGGAACCTGTATTACCTATCAGTTTTCTCCTAAAATAAATTTAAGGCATTGATCTTTTCATTCAAATCCCCAGAGTTTTAGCTCTTACTCTCTATTATGTCACAAAAAATATAGATCCACCATCCAAAATAGAATGGAAAGTGTGTTCTATGAAGCCTCACAAAATTACCACTTCATATTTGCTCTAGTTTCATTCTTTGAGATATTTTGTCCTAATAAAAGTGTCATAGTTAACAGAGAATTAAGGACTTTATTAATATTTAAATGTTGAGCTCTGTATCTTATAAACAAGTGCACAAATAAAAACCCAGGCCACATGCAAAATAGCAAATCCTAAAATCAGTTGATTGCTGTTCTCCATTGATTAGTGCATGAAACAAAGACAACTAATTGAAAGAGGAAAACACATTTCTTTACAAAAGGACAAACAAATCATTTGACTGAATCTGGTGGCTACTGCTCCGTCATTTGACCAATTCACTAAATTATAAGTTTATATGGGGGTATTCTAATTGGTTCTATACAAAAGGGACAAGGATGGACTGAAAAGAGCCCATGCCAAAGCCCTACTCATTCCCAGCACAGTGGCAAATGATGCATTCAATTTTTTTTCAGTGAAAAATAAGTTTTTAAAAAACACCAGGGAAATGTAATGAACCTCCTTTTAGTTATACTCAAGGTCAGTTACTCACTTGGAAAAAAAATGTTGTGTATAAACGTTTTTTGAAAAAATATTTTATTGGTGCCTTGTAACCGTACATCTTATTGAGATTTAGTGTGAGAGAAATACACATGCACATGCGCACCCAATACATTTCCCTCTGGATCCTGCCCTGCTCCCTCCCCCTCCCCATTCATAATATTGAAATCGGTATTGATAGCTTGACAAATGTACATATGATTGTTTGAAGTGATGCCTTCATCAAGTCTTCCTACCACATACACACTACCTTTCTCCCTAAATTACCCTCCATTATTCTATTGGTATCTCTCCTCATTTATTTGAGGTCTCTCTGGTTTCCCAGTGTCTCTCTCTCTTCCACATATGAGAGAAAACACATGACCTTTCACTTTTTGAAACTGATTAATATCATTTTATATAATATTCTCTAGTTCCATTTATTTTCCTGCAAATGGCACAATTATTTTCTTGTCCTGGAAGGTTTTTATTTCTCCATCAATTTATAATGCTATCTTTGTTGGATATATCAGTACCTCCTGGCTTTCATGACTTGGGTTGGTAAGCCTACAGTGACTTTTATTGTTTTACTCTTGAATGTCACCAGTTCTTTCACCCTAAATGCATTTAAAATTCTTTCCTTGGCCTCTATATTAGTTATTTTTATTATTATGTGGCCTGGACAAGTTCTTTTATCTTGTATTATCGGTGTGCTCAATGTCTCTTGTACATGGATGTCCAACTCTTTTTCTATGTTTGGGAGATTCTGAGGTTTCTCTGAGGAGGTTTCTAATGCCCTTGGTTTGTGCTTCTAGACCTTCTTCAATGCTGTTATCCATCAGTTAGGTCATCTCATATTACCCCATATTTCTTGGATATTCTGGTCACGTTGTAGTGCTGATGAAGTTGTGAGGAAATAGGAACCCTTACACACTATTGGTAGGATTGCAAATTAGTACAACCACTAAGGAAATCAGTTTGGAGGTTCCTCAGAAGACTGAGTATGGAGCCTCCATATGACCCAGCTATACCACTCCTGGATATTTTTCCAAAGGAAAGCTGGCACTAGAGAAAATACTTAAAGAAATAACCACAATGAAAAAAAAATACCAGAACTAGAGAAGGGACAAATTCCACCAGATGAGCAACTAAGTGAAGAAGAAATAACACTATTTCAAATAGAAAACAAAACTCAAAATGACAGGAAATAAAAATCATCTCTCAATAATAACATTGAATGTCAAAGGTCTAAACTCCCCAAATAAAAGGCATAAACTGACAATGTGAGTTAAAGAACATAATACAACTATATACTGATTGCAAGATACTCACCTTACTGGCAAAGATATCCATAGGCTAAAGGTGAAAGGATGGAAAAAGATACACAATATGAATGGAGACTGAGAACAAGCAGGCATAGCACCACTCATATCCAACAAAGCAGAGTTTAAGCTAAAATTTATCAGAAGAGACAAAGTAGGTCATTTTGTATTAATAAACATAACAATCCAATGAGATGTAATGATAGTAAACATTTATGCCCCAAATGTGGGCACACCCACTTTTATAAAACGAAGTCTTCAGGACCTTATGTCTCAAATAGACAAAAATACACTAAGATTGGGAGACTTCAATACACCACTCACATCACTAGATAAATCTCCCAGGCAAAATAGCAGTAAAGACTCTTCAGACCTAAAGAACATTCTAAACCAAATGGACCTAGTAGATAGACTACACCACCCATCAATAGCTGAATACACATTCCTCTCAGCTGCTCATGGAACCTTCTCCAAAATAGACCACATTCTGGGCTGCAAGACAAGTACCAGCAAATTCAAACAATGTGATATAATTCCTTTCATCTTTTCAGATCCTAATGAAATGAAAGTAGAATCAACAACAGGAAGACCAAAAGAAATTACATAAATACATGGAGACTGAATGATACACTTTTGAATGAGGGCTGGATAATATCTCATCTTTTAAGTGGATATCTGCTATATTACAGTTCTTTTGTACTTGGTATAATTATATCACGGGTAGTATATAACTCTATTAATCCTGAGTATTACATGATATCATTGATTTTCATTTGGAGTGAATGAGTAACTTTTTATGAAGTCAATGTGAGCTTCAGTTCTTATGATGGATGATTTTTTTAATAAGACAAGTCAAAATTGGTGCAGTCTATGTACATATCAAAAGTGGATAAGTTAAATGCTGTCACTTTAATCATTTAGCAATGGTGAAATTCTAAGACCCTAACTTTAACTCTGAAACTGGATAGTGCTGAAAGACTGTGGAGTTGCCATCTGGTGAGATACACAGTGTAATTGTATTAATTTGCCCATGTTCCATCAAAAAATGACATTTAACAAGTGATTACTGCATAGTTTTAAAGGAGATATAGATCCTTGAAAATGCACCATATATTGAATAATATTGAATAAGATCTTATCTAAATTTGATTCTAAATGCAATGATTTGTAATTGCTTTTACAATTAGTCTTAAATGCACATAGGTTGCTTAAATATTTTTTTAAAAAATATGCTATTCTTCAATCAAAACAATTAGGCCGCATTTATGCCTTGTAAACATTTTTAAATATTTAATTATATTTCTTTATTTCCTACTATATCTTTAAAATCCAGGCTTCACAGTGCTATTTAGCTACTCTCAGAAAAGAATAAGTTATGTTGACATCTTTGGTGTCATGATTGTCTGAATGTTGAAAATCCAACCTTGAAAATAGCCTTACATCTTTTACCCAAGGACTCATTAGTCTGTGACTACTCATCCACAATTGTTTATGTGCTGAAATATTTGCAGAGCTTCATCATGCTCTCTTAGACAAAGTGTATATAATGATGAATATGTAAAACTGTATTAAAATATATGACCTCCCATCCGAGTACTAATTAGGTCCAACCCTACTTAAATTCCAAGATCAGGAGATCAGATAAGATTGGGTGCATTCAGGGAGGTACGGTCATAGACTATGTATGTAAAACTGTATTAAAATATATGACCATCTTTTCTGTATGGAGGAGCAGTACTAGAAATATATCAATTGGGTTCTGGTAATTTTACCATTCATATGACATTAAAATAATCCCAGAGAGATTAAACTAAATAAATTATATAGTTCATTCTCTTGATATTTAAATGCATAGATGCTGTTAAATATTTAAAGGTAATAAATAAACCTCTGACTTTACACAGAAGTTAAGGAAACAATATTTTTAGGTTTTGTCCCATACTTGCCTATAGAAAATTTAAGGAACATAGTGGTTTAGGAATATTAAACAGTTGCTTAGATGTACATACTGTTGCTTCATAAAAATACACTTCAAAAATCTAAACATTAATTTGACTTGAACTCAGTGCTCCTTAGTGGAATGTTCACTGTGATCAATCAAAATAATGCTCCATAAAGAGGAATAAAATGATGGCATTAAAGAAAATAGATAATGTACCGGGAAAGAAGTGTGTTATATGAATTATACTGCCTATTTGAAATCTCAGCAAGTGTTCACGCTCACTTTCCTTCTCACTACACTGAGAATACCTACGACAGTTTGTGACGATTCAGGGGAGGTCTTCTCTGTCTCTTTATTCCAGTTTTTCAAGGACGATATATTATTAGAATTCAATTTTTAAGTTCAGGAGATTATTTTAACTTTCCAGGAAGCTTGTGAATGGCAGGTTTAGGGGGATTAGGACACAAGGTTAAACAGCTGAAGTCAAAATAATGACTTTGAATTTTCTTTCTACCTCTCCTATTAAAGCAAGAGGAGGCTCCTGAGTGAAGAAGAATGAAGGTCAACAGAAGGGAGGTGTTTGGAGGCCTCTATTTAACTAATATGCAAATGCTTAAAAACATTCTTTTTTTATAGCACTTGGGTCAATTACTAAATCTGACATGAAAGGTCTTACTTTCAGGAAAACTAAGCTTAGGATTCAGTGTGCAGCATTATGGAACCAAAGGAGTAGCCAGGCCTCAGCATGGAGCGTGATGTTGCATAAGTAAGAAAACTGAATTGCTCTCCTGAACTATGGATTTATCGTCTGTGAGGAAATGACTTTCAATGTGGAAATTATCAAAGTGAAGTGTTGCTCACTCCACAGAATAGCAAAATTGGAAGAAAAAAATGAAAAAACCTCTTCCAAGACAGCTATGTTTGATGATAGGAAAATATTACAATATTTTGTATTTTCATATGGCTTTTTTCATTTGAAGAACAATTTTGAAGTAGACTCAAATGAATTTAGGGATTATTTACTTACAGGAAAGCAAATAATTAGCTCTTTATATTTTATGAAACACAGTCTGCCATTAATACCTAAAGTGTTACTAACTAAAAAGTCAGGTATTTGAGGGAGTAAGATACAGTAAAATTAACATGAATTTTGTGATACAGCCTAGAGATTAAATCATTGAGGGAGAATATTTGGGCAGATGACAGGCTCTCCAAGTCTCAGGTTCCTTATTTTTGTACTGGTGTAATGACACCTACTTCACAGGATTGCTCTCATGAGTTATTGAAGTAATATAGTAAGTAGCTCCTCTTTATCCACAGGGAATATGTTCCAAGACCCTCGGTACATACCTGAAATCAGATAGTAGAGAATCCTATACATACTGTGGTTTTTCCATATATGTATCCTATAACAGAGTTTAATTTATAAATTATACATAGTGAGAGATTGACAATAATAAAAATAGAACAACTATAATAAATACCCTAATGATTTCTATTAATAACATATATTTATTTCTGACATTTAATATGTTCAGACCATGTTTGATCACAGACTGAAACCATGAAAAACAAAACCATTTGGGGTTAAGGTGTGTAGATATTCTGGCAATTGTTAGACATTCCCCAAACCTCTGTCTCTTTTCCCTTTCCGATGAAGCACGTTTGTGCATTGAGTGGTGCTTTATGTTTAATATTGAAGCCTTTATTGGACACTGTCATTTTCTAAACTGTTTTCTTTATCTGAAAGTAGAAAGTAAATGTAAAATGTGCCTGATTGGCCAATCATATAAAGACTTTTGATGGTCAAAAACATAATGAATTTTATATTTTTCAAGACCTATAAAGGTTACAAACAAGGGAAATTATTCTCTTAAAATAAAATTGCAGATATGCAAAACTACAAACAGCATATAATTTTATACAATATGATGTATGTGCCAAAAGCTTACTGAAAGAAATAAGATATTATTTTAACATAATGTAAATTATTTGTGTATCTTTCTCTGACCCCATCCCTGTCATTCACAACCCTTCTTGCCAATACATAAGTAACTATGAGCCTAGTTTGATATTCATCATGAATTTCTCTATAGTTACAGGGTATATAAATTTTTCCACTATTATCTTCTGTGTTTTTAACTTTGTTAAATGGAATGTATTGTGGTACCTATATACATCTATGATTATAATTTCATTTGACATTTTAATATGTATCTTGATACAATTCAAGATCATTCTCTTTCTTAAGACTTATTGATGCATTGTAATTACACATCATAGTGAGGTTCAAAGTGTAACATACACAAAGTAAAACAGCACTTGATGTGTTTCCCTTTGGATTCCTTTAAATTATATTTTTATTAATTTTGTTGAAGTACATATATATATATACACAAATGCCAAATTGAAAAAATACAGCCCGACAAATTTTTACTTATTGAACTACCTCTGTAATTAGTAGTCTAATCAAGAAACAACACTAAAAGAATCCAAGAAACATCTAGTGCTTGCTTATCAAATTTAGCATTTGCCTGCCTTCCAGAGTAGACACGACCCTGACCACAACCCTGGCCATTTCTCTTCTTTCCCATACTCCCTCTTCTGCCTCCTTTAATAATTGAGATAAAATTTGTATAACACATAATTAACCAATAAACTATTTTAAAGTGCTCAAGTCAGTAACATTTGTTGCCTTCACAATGTTGTGCAACCACTACCTCTATCTAGGTTAAAAATGTTTTCTCACCCCAGAGGAAGAACTGATTTCCTTCCTTCCTTCCTTCCTTCCTTCCTTCCTTCCTTCCTTCCTTCCTTCCTCTCTCTCCCTCTCTTTCTCTTATATACAGGTAGAACGCCCCTGCGTTCAATCCCCAGTACTGAAAAAAAAAAAAACAAAAAACAGTGTCATTTGTAAATAATAAAATCTTTATTTCATCTTTCCTCATCCTAATACATATTTATTTCTTGCTGACTTCCTGCAATGGCTAGGCCATTCAGTAAAATACTGATCAGAAATGATAGTACTAATCTTTGTTGTTTAATTTTGGTCTCAAGTAGAAACCCCTTAAAAATTATCATTATAATTATGTTTGTTATATGTTATTAAAGTATTTGTTACCAAATGGATTGAGTTCTTCTTTATTCATTTATAATTCACCCTTTGTAAAAATTCATAGGTAATATTTCTTCCCTCTAGAGTCATTTGCTCCGTTTATAGTAGTTTCCTTATTATTTCTTTCACTGAAGATGTCCATGAAAAATTCTTACTGTTTGTCTGAAATTACCTTTATTTTCTATTGAGTTTGGAAAAGTACTTTTTGCTTGGTATAAAATTTGGAATTGACAGTAAATGCCATTCAGGATTTTAAAGTTGACTTTAAATCAGAATTTTAACTTCTTTTGTTTCTGTTGAGAAGCCAACTCTCTATATTGCATTGCTTCTTTTTTTTTTTTTGTGGTACCGGGGATTGAACCCAGGGGCATTCTACCTCTGAGCTACACTCCTGGCCCTATTTTTTATCCTTTATTTTGAAACCGAGTCTTACGAAGTTGCGGAGGGCCACACTAAGTAGCTGAGGCTGGCTGCAAACCCAGATCCTCCGAGTTCAGCTTCCCAAATACTGGGATTACATGCGTGCGCCACCATGACCGGCTCATTGCGTTGCTTCTTTGAATAGTGTGTGCCCTTTAGTTTTCTTCTCAGCTAGTTTCAATTTTTTCTTGATTTTAGTCTCTCATAATAATATCTCTTATTGTGGTTTCATTGCATGTATTTTGCTTAGATTTCAACAGAGCTTCTTGAATATCTGGGCCTCTGTCTTTCATCAGTGTTGGGGGATAACACTAAGCCATTATTCTTTAAGTATTGTTAATGCCCCGTTCTTTGCACATCAGACCTTTCCACCTTTCACTGAATCCCACATTTCTATAACTTTTAAAAACCACGTTTGTAATTGCTAGTCTCTGCACATCAGTTTGCATGTTTTCTTTTGGAGACATCTTCCATGAATAACGCTACCTTCTGGTTTATTTACTCTGCTTTTAAAGACATGGTATGAGTCTAATATGATGTACTATATTTTTCAATTTTAGAATATCCACTAATTTTCGTACAAATTCAATTAACTGTAGTAAAATCTTTATGTTTTTAGCTATTTGGACTTTTTTCTTTCTCTATTCCAGAACATATATATCATACAGACAGAAAATTCGTGTCAATTAATTCCAATATTTGAACCACCTGTCAGATTACCATAACTTTTTTCCTTTGATGTTCAATAACATAATCCTGTTACTTGGTCTATCTAGTTATATTTATTTAATCATAGACATTATGTGTAAACTATATAGGAGCTTCAGAGTTAGTTGTCTTGCTGTAAACAGTGTTCCTATTTTCCTCTTCTGGGAAGAAATTAGAGCTGACTGGCTAACCTATTCAAATCAAGATTCATTGCATTAGAGGCTAGATTACAGCTCTGGAAATGCTTCATTAACTTCTGCTTTATCTGTGTTTCCCCATGTTTTCATGTGTAGAGTCTATTCTAAAAATTATTTTTAAGACCCTGCCAACATTTGGCTACATTCGAGGCTTTGCACCAGGTTCTTGGCCTCCTTCTGACAATCTGGACCCTTCTGGATTTTCAGCAAGTGCCTATTTTAGTAATTTCTCTAATACAGGATTTGTCAAGATTACTTCTTATTTAATGCATCTTTCCTGCTGTTCCAGAATAATTATATAGTGAAGACTGAGACAATACATCCTCTTGTCACTTCGTGTGGGTTTCATGGTGCTGCATATTGTGGTGAGAATGTCCTGACACGATAGCTTCGCGAGTGCCATATGCATCACTTGTCCATATGAAAACCCATTTCTGCACATGAAATCTGTAAACATCTCTTTAAAGATCATCAGAAGGAGATGATTATGTGCAACCAATTTTAAGACAGTGGACACAGATTTTGAACCCCAATTAAGAGAACTGTTACCTCTTCAAAACAGGAATTCTGTCCCGAACTAGATTTGTATTACAAAAACTCTATCATTGTTACTATCATATTTTGAATTCCATTAATTTTTTTATATTTGTCACTCTTTTTAATATATGAGTCTCTATGTAATAAATACTCCCTATTTGTTCTTGATCTAGATGAACTGAAATACTACTCTGGTTCTTTAGAGAAAAAGTTTGTCAAACCTAACTAATAGGTCCTAAATAGGAATCATTATTTTTCATGGACACTAAAAATGTTTGCATGGCTTTTTAAATGCTTTACATTTAGGCTTTATACATTTTCCCATTATAGCCCCATTGTTGAGCATATATCCTGAGGCTCTGCAATGAAAGAAAAAAAATACCCATAATATCTGAAAACAAGATGATAGCCCTTCTAAAAGGGAATAATCACAAAGTAGTAAACTTGCTACCAAATGGTCACATTATAGTTCAGCATTGGTCTCTTGGTGGCAGGTGGGAAATACAGAGACAGGGTGATCTTGAAGCAGATGAGTCTGTCTGACTGTACCTGTCTTATCAGTACTGAGCTGAGCAGTAACAAAAGATGGCTGATGGCAATTGGGCAAAAAGGTATAAGAACTAACAAGTATAAACACACATACAGAGAGACACACCAACACACATACACATAATTGTGTATGACCAACTAATAGCAAGAGCTACTAATATGTTTTTTTTTCTGTGTCATGATTCTGTTTTGCCATCTTTTTCAATCCTCTCAAAATCCTGGAATAATATTATCCCTGTTTTATATATTAGGCAACATCATTCCATAGATTCATGGATTGTGTAATTTTCCTAACATTATAGAGCTTGTACATGAGTTACCATTTAAATATTGATGAGTCTGACTACAAAATTTTTCTTAATATCTATGTTATACTGCTTTAGGGATTAAGGGAATGGAATTATTACCAATCTCACAAAATTGTTTTTATCCAAATTATTATATATAGTATAATGTTACCCTAATCGACTGGAAAACTAAAATTTAGAAGGAATAATAAACTTCCTTTCTAATTTCCTAACCTAACAGCTCAAGACAAGTTATCCTACAACGTGGAACTATATAAATGTTTCTATTGAAAAGGTATTGAAGCCGGGCGTGGTGGCGCACACTTGTAATCCCAGTACTGTGGGAGGCAGAGACCAGAGGATCCGGGTTCGCGGCCAGCCTCAGCTTTCGCTCTCTCTCTCTCTCTCCCCCTGTCTCTCTCTCTCTCTCTCTCTCTCTCCTTAGTGAGGCCCTCTGCAACTTCGTGAGACCCGGTTTCAAAATAAAGCATAAA
>PVJS01052049.1:0-13759 GCA_004027185.1 Glis glis
GAGGAGAGGAGAGGAGAGGAGAGGAGAGGAGAGGAGAGGAGGAAGGCAGGCTGGCTACCAGAATATGAGATGAACTTCAAACTAGAGGAGGTCAAGCACATAATCTTCTACAGCTAAATGTATAATTAATATACTTCCAGACAGACACACACACACACACACACACACACACACACACACGTGTGTATGTGTGTGTATGGCTGTTGCTATCATCTGCAATTTATTCAAATTCTATCTTTTTTTCGGTACTGGGGATTGAACCCAGGGGCATTCTACCTCCGAGCTACACCCCCAGCCCTATTTTTTATTCTTTATTTTGAAACAGAGTCTCACTAAGTTGCGGAGGGCCTCACTAAGTAGCTGAGGCTAGCCGAGAACCCGGATGATCTTTAGCTTTATGCATAAATAGGCATTTTATTGCATATACAGGATGCTGGGCCCTTTGCAGTAGACAGGCAAGCATCAAGCATTCATAATACATCACTGGAAAAATACATTAGTGCCTTTCCTAGTGCATACACACACACACACACACACACACACACACACACACACACACAAACACACACACACTTGCGTGCGTGTGCCAGAATGTAGCTAAGAAGCGACATTAACTTTTTCAAGCTAAAACTAACTGAACTGAGGCCAGACACTTGAAGAAGGCGTTGGCATGAATCAGTAAATGCATGCCCCACCCCTCAGAGCTCCAGGCTATTTAAAACGCCAGGGCTCTTTCAGCTTCTTCTAGTTTTCACTCCCTGTATATGTGAGGGCACACCTTTCTTACATGATCCCTTACAGAGTTCAAAGAGGAAAACTCAAAGTCAATTCCCAGATAGCAAGAAATAGATGATTATGAGCACAACAAGAAGAAAAACAAATACTTTTCACCCTGTCGAATGCCACCCTTGTAGAGTTTGCATAGGGCTTACGTGGGAGGTTTGCAAGCATCAGGCTTTGACAGCTGTCTTCCCTCAACAGCCCGCCACTAGCCAGCCCCTGCAACCTAGATAACAATTCAGAGCGGCTGTCTGCAGGCTCCCCTCACTAAGTTCTCCTGATACTCTGCGACATGAGCCTACCTTGCCTTGCCACAAATTCTCCATTCTCCCTATTCCTTGACCTGCATTGCCAGCCCCATCCTTCAGGGTCATCCCTGACCTGCCCAATCCCACCCCCCACTTTGCCTACAATCCCTCTCCAAGCCGCCTCCCCTACACTCCACTCCTTACAACGCTGGCCTCAGACAGTCTTGGATCCCCAGCTCACAAGAGCTGTTTCTCCTCCCTCAGTTTTCAGCACAGTTATCCTTCACGCTTGTTATCACGTTAGGGTTACAAGTGCATCCTATTTGGCTTTTCTATCATCTAAACAGTCATTTTTGACTGCTCTTCTCTTCCTCTCTTGGGATTGGAGCATGGGAGGGTTATTTAGTGACTTGGTCTGTTTTCTGTTGCTATAATGAAATATCTAAGATTGGGTAATTTATAAAAGGAAGTTTACTTAACTCAGGGTTCTAAAGGCTGGGCAGTCCAAGACTGGGTAGCCGCATCTGTTGAGGGCTTTGTGCTGCACCCTCACATGTGGGAAGACCAAAGGGCAAGGAAATTCATGTGATGAGCATGCCTGCCTTTACAACAACCCGCACCCCCAGTAACTTTCCTAATCCTATGAAAACTAACACACTGATGAAAGAAAGGCATTAGTACTTCTTTTTGTTTGATTTTTGTTTTTGTTTTTTGGGGGTTTTTTTAGTACTGGGAATTGAACCGAGAGGTCTGCTACCTCTGAGGCACACCTCCAGTTGATTTTATTTTTTTTTTATTTTGAAACAGAGTCTCACTAAGTTTCTGAGGCTGGCCTTGAACCTGCAATCCTCCCATCTCAGCCTTCCAAGTACTGGGATCACAGGCGTGTGCCACCATACCTAGCTTTCTGCCACCATTTTTCAAAAATTATGCCAGATAAGCAAAGCTGTCAATGTATAATGAATGCCTAAAATGCACAGGACACAACTTATGTGACCAAAGAGAAGGAAAGGTGGAGATGATGCTTCATTTCCACGAGTCCAGTAACATGGCAATAACGGAGATAATTAGCACAGAGAGTTTAATTTAGCATGAATCCTGGACATAGAAAACATTCAGTATTAGCTGCTATTTTATTTTATTTTATTTTATTTTTAATTGCTTTAGTTTTATTTTTAATTACTTTCAGATTCTAAGAACAGTAAGGTAAGAAAGTGACCACTATAATCCCAAGTACTGGGATTATAGGTGTGTAACACCATGCCTGGTTTTTGTCATATTTTAACAGTATGAAAATATATTTAATGGAAACTTAAATGTGAATTGTTTTTGGTAAGGACTTGTCCACAAGTAGGGACTTAACCGCTACAAAGACAATAGGCTAGAAAGAAGGAAAATAGAGGTACACATTGGCCTGGAAATAAAATATAATCAAACATTAAAAAGTCTTGACAAAACTATTGTAAATGTTAGTGAAGGCGTGTGGGAAGTGGCTGGGGAGAGGGAGTTTTGAATTGGGGGGAAAATATTCCACAGGGCTATAACGCTGATGTATTCATTCACTATGGCTGGTGTATCACAGTGTCACAAATGGAGTGGCTTAATCAACAGAAAGTTACTGCCTCACAGTTCTGAAGGCTACACGTCTGAAATCAAGGTGTCAGCATGGTCGTCCCTTCAGCAAACCTGTGAGGGAAGGATCCTTCCCGGCCTCTCTCCTTGGCTCCCAGATGGCCAACTTCTCCCTGTATCTTCACACCATTTTCCCTTTGACCCGGGTCTCCATGTCAAAATTTCCTATGATGAGACAGCAGTCATACTGGATTAGGGGTCCACCCTATGTTAGTGCTGTCTCTTCTTATCACATCTGAAATGGCCCTGTTTCCAAATAAGGTCACATTCTGAGGTACTAGAGGCTAAGACTTCCACTTAGAAATTTTGAAGGACCACAACTCCAGCCTTGACAGTGGGCGAGATATAGTATGGTGCTTAAAAACAGACTCAGCCTCAGATAGTAATTCCAACTTCATGGCCCAAAACACGCATAATGTTAGTGACTACATTTTTTTCTAAACAAGAAATATCAAAACGCTATAAATTACCAGTAATAGGCATAGGATCATGTCAATTTTGGGGGGGTACTGAGGATTGATACCAGGGGCATTTTTCCTCTGAGATACACCCTGAGCCCTTTTATTTTTTATTTTGAAACAGGGTCTCACTAAGTTGCTGAGGCTAGCCTTGAACCTGTGATCCTCCTGTCTCAGCCTCCCAAGTACTAAGATTATAGGCGTACACCACCATGCCCGGCTATTGTCAAGTTTTAACAGTATGAAAGTCTTAACAGTATGAAAATGTATTTAATGAAAACTTAAATGTGAATTCTTTTTGGTAAAGACTTGTCCACAAAGATTTTGGTCTTTCTTAGCCTGGCCAGCTATTTTTCTTTTATTGATTAAAGTTATCTACTATGTGTTTAGGTTTCCATCTATGATACGCTAGAAGTATTTTAAAACCCTGCTATAACTTATTGGCATTTTTCACTGTGTCTTAGTTTGACAACTTGAGTGGAATAAATAGTTAAAATGGTCCATTGGTTTTCTGTAGATGGAGGTAATAATTTCACACAGACTGAAGGTAATGGTGATATTGAGAAAAATTATCTTTTTTGTGACTGTTCTATTGGGATACATGGGTAGTGTTTGAGCCTGAATAGAACTCATGTAATTTCTCTCTGCTGTCTGCCCAGATGAAGACGATACCATAAACAGATGAACTATGAGTCAACACAAGACTCGTTTTCCTACAGAACATTTGAGACTACTGTGTTTCAGAAGCCCAGGATAAAGATGTCTCCTGCAACACAAGCACATTTTTCTGGTGATTGATGCCACATCATTTAGAAAAATAGATTCAAGTTGCCTCTAAAAATAAACAAGAAAACATTAGCAACCTATAAACATCTTTGTCAAAAACCTCATTTGTCTATCTATAGAAAGAGGAGAAACCAAGCCTCCTATATTGGTGATATAATCATGGTACATCCCCTTTGGTTTTCAAACCATATGAGAATTCCCTTATTCTTTAAAAAAAAAAACTTGAGTAGGGTCAGAATCAATTATATACAAGTATGATGTGTAACTAACAGAAAATCATTCTGAGTGACCAGTCCCTGGAGTTTTGCCTACACAACCATAGATGTAGATAAACAGAATGTACTTGTCTGATGATCCAGAGCCATGGTTCCCAACTGGGGGTGATTTTGCCTCACTGGGAAGACTTGGAAACTACTAGAAATAACTTTGGTTGTCACATTGGGTGGGTGGGGGGATGCTACAGGGAAACTGCTAAATATCCTATAATGTACAAGAGAGTCCTTCATAGGAAAGAATCATCCTGCCCAAAATATCATTAGTTCTAAGGTTGAGAAACCCTGATCTAGGTATTTATTGATAGGATACCAGTGATTTTTCCAAAGAGTCAAATGTGACATTAACTAATTAACCCCTGGACAGTTGGTTGGGAAATATTTTACCTGAAGATCATGGATCTGATTCACAAGAGTTGGACAGACAATGTCTACTTTGACACCTCTCAACCACTAATTTTTTTTAACTAATAACTGCTCAAGGGTGATGTTAAAAAATTATAAGTGACTTTTTAAAGATGAAACCTAAAGAAGTCAATGTTAATATTCCTCACAGTTATTCTTGGTGGTGGAGGTGGTGTTTAGATGCATACACCACCTGGAACCACGCATGCTCCCAGGCATGACTATGGAAGAGTGTGAGGACATCAATAGTCCCACGGGTCAAGAACACACTGGGAGCTGCTAGACTACAACATACAGGGCCAACACCTAGAAAACCCCTGTGTTCTCTCGCTTTAATTCAAATGCCTGTGATGACTAAGAACTGACTTTAGAAAGTCCTTGCTTTAGCAAAATGTTGCCAAAACAATTAGGATTCCCAATACCAAATGGTTTTAGAGGTGTTCTTTGAATATTAATTTTTCTGGAGTGTTTTCTGCATATGCCAGATTAGATAATGTGGTAAATGGATTTGAAAAGAATAAATCCGAAACTCATTTGCATTAATGCTTTCCTATTTCCTAGGAATGTTTCCCTGGTTAATTGCTAGATAGCCCATGGTAAGTAAGTTATCAATTAATTGCTGGAAAATGCAGTATGTGTATTACTTTGGTCTTTAATTGGCTACAAGTTTTCTTTCTCATTAAAGGCTAATTTAATTGTTTAAATAAACAAGACCATTAGAACATGAGTCAATTCTTTGGAAAAATTTGCTTAATGAAATACAAATTTCACTTACAATTATGATCAATTTTTCTATAATGAATAGACCTCAGAGTTGGAGCTCTTTTTAATTATGGAAGTTGAACAGTCTAAGAAAGTACTATACCTAAAGAAGAGGGAACCTCAACACTATGGAAATGGTAAATTCTTCATTCTATTAGTTTGTATATTTTTATATATAATTTATAATCTCATTCAGAAAATGAGTGGATTTTTAAAATATTTCTTGGTTTATAAGTTCCAGTTTAAAAAGTAACCTGTTTGATAGAAACCTAACAAAAAGGCCCCTACTATTGAAAGTGGGAAATCCTAAACAAAATTTAATACTCTTTACTAGTTTTATCCATTGTACTGAATAGCATCATTTGGATGTTTCTCAAAATCACCATGATTTACAAGGAACTATATTCTTTAATTGCATTCATGAACCTATTTTTAAAGTTATTTTATTTTAAAAAATGTCTACTAAATTTGCAACATTCAACTAATTTTTTTCTAGCCTTACTCCTTATCAATGAAAGGACCTTCACATCATGGATTCTTACTGGGTTAAATGGAAAATTAAAAATTTCATGTGCACAGTTGAACACTGTAATAGTGACTAGACCTTTAAAAATATATGTTGATTTCCTTGTTTTATTAGCATGAGGCTCAACCTTGCAAATTAAAATAAAAATTTATTCCTTTCAAGGGATCAAGTAGAAAGTGTAAATAATAGGAATTTTTGTACCTAAATTTACATATTCTCTGAGAAGCCTGAATCACCCCAGTAGTATAGGCTAGATAATTTCTCATGATATTTGACAACTAAGAAATCCTGTAAAAGTTATATTTATTTTGCTTTACTCTAAGAATGCATAAAGTCAAGATTACCCAAAGCATCAATACAGAGGCTCAATTCCTCTGGAACAATTCAATCCTCAGATATGCCAAGAGTGAAATAGAAAAGAGCCTCAAAAAAATGAATATATTGGGAAGCTAGAAAAAAAAAGCAGATTCCAGAAGTAGGGATAACTTGGAACAGAGGGAATAGTTCATTTTGGAAATATTTTCTGAAAATCTGTGCTGGGGAGGTGAATGTGTGTCGCTCTCAGATTGTCTAATGCATCAAAGAAACATACAAAGATAAATCGTGACTTAAAATATGATTAGCATTAGGTTAAGAATGGGCAGAGGAATTAGAAACCCCTAGGAAGTAGTAACCAAAATGTTTCTGAAGCTGGGGACATTTAAAATAAGCATTAGAATAAGGGAAAGAATAAGGGAAAGTTGTTGTTGTTTTTTTTTGCGGTACCGGGGATTGAACGCAAAGGCGTTCTACCTCTGCGCTACGCCCCCGGCCCTATTTTTTATGCTTTATTTTGAAACAGGGTCTCACGAAGTTGCAGAGGGCCTCACTAAGAAGAGAGAGAGAGAGAGAGAGAGAGAGAGAGAGTGATAGGGAGAGAGAGCGAGAGAGCTGAGGCTGGCCGCGAACCCGGATCCTCCAGTCTCCGCCTCCTAAAGTACTGGGATTACAAGCGTGCGCCACCACGCCCGGCCTAGAATAAGGGAAAGTTTTAAATGACTAACCAAATATTCTTGAAAAGTTAGGAAGAACACAATAAAACTCTCAAAGAAAAATCTGGCAAAAAAGTACAAGAACCTATAAGAAAGAATATATAAACCTATAACCCTTCATTAAATATATAAAAGAAGACAAACTAATGGAAAGGAATGCTAAGAGTCTCGGAAATTACAAAGAAGTCAATTTCCTCCCAAAGATAGGCATCATTTCAATGCAATTCCCATAAACTACTGCCATGTATTCTCGTAACCTAAAAAAGTTACTTTAAATTTTATCTGGAAAAAATAAGTGGATGGAAATAATTAATTCAACTACAGGAAAGGAAAATAAATAATGAAGCGTACTTTTGATAGTAGGTGTCAAATTCCCATTCTAAAGACATTGTCATGAGAGTAGTTGGTTATAGCAGAGAAATATCCAAAGAGTAGTGGAAAAATTAGAAGTTTTTTATTTTTTTTATTTATTTTTGCGGTACCAGGGATTGAACGCAGGGGCGTTCTACCTCCGCGCTACACCCCCGGCCCTATGTTTTTATGCTTTATTTTTGAAACCGGGTCTCACGACATTGCGGAGGGCCTCACTAGGTAGAGAGAGAGAGAGGAGAGAGGAGAGAGGAGAGAGAGAGAGAGAGAGAGAGAGAGATCGCGCGCGCGTGCATGCACGCTGAGGTTGGCCGCGAACCCGGATCCTCCGGTCTCCGCCTCCCAAAGTACTGGGATTACAAGCATGCGTCACCACGCCTGGCTTAGAAGTTTTTTTAAAAAAATGCCAAATATACAATTGAATTTATCAAATGCAAAATCTGGGAAAGGATGACTTATTCAATACATGACAACTGGCTTTATATTAGGGGGGAGGTTATGTTCATATTTTACTTTACGAAAACTAAATGTTTCAACATTAAAAATGTAGCCGGGTGTGGTGGCGCACACTTATAATCCCAGTATTTGGGAGGCTGAGACAGGAGGATCCGGGTTCGCAGCCAGCCTCAGCTACTTAGTGAGGCCCTCCGCAACTTAGTGAGAACCTGTTTCAAAATAAAGAATAAAAAAATAGGGCTGGGGGTGTAGCTCAGGGGTAGAATGCCCCTGGGTTCAATCCCCAGTACTGCAAAAAAATGTAAATGTGAGATAATATTTAGTCAAAAAAGTATAAACAAGAATAATAGGGCATAGAGATATAAAGGGACTAATATGACAGACGTGACTCCATAAAATTTGCAAAACTCCCACAACTAAAAACATACTAAACAATAGGCAGATGATAAACTAAGAAAAACAGAAGTGATACACATAATATACAATGCATTGATGGCTTTTATTAACATCATTTGAACTCCACCTCTGTCACCAAAAGCATTCTGAAAAACCAATTTGCTTTATCTTCAGCCTCTTCAGAAGGCGGTGGGAATGGAATTGCAAAGATGTGGCCACTTTGGTCTGGAACATTCTATCTGTGGAGATTGCTTGAGCAGCAGTGGCTTAAAATAGTAAGGGCTCATTTTCTTGTCCATTCCTTCCCTTTCTCCCTCCCTTCTTTCTTTTCCACTTACTTTTTAAATTTAAATTTAAAATTTTTAATTACATATATTTATTTGGATAGATTAACATGAACAGGAATTTAGGCTTTATAACTAAGGAATGAATGAGGAGTTTGGCTTAGAAATATGAATTCCAGAAACAGAATGGGAGAGAAAGAAGAAAGAATGGAGTATCCTGTTCCAAACAAAACTCTTGGAAGAGATTTCAGTTTCTGTGTCTTTAAAATGCAAAAGCCAGAAATAATAATACATGCATAAGCTGGGCGTGGTGGCGCACACTTGTAATCCCAGTTCTCAGTACTTTGGGAGGCAGAGACCGGAGGATCCGGGTTTGCGACCAGCCTCATCTCTCTCTCTCTCTCTCTCTCTCCCTGTCTGTCTCTCTCTCTCTCTACCTAGTGAGGCCCTCCGCAACTTCGTGAGACCCGGTTTCAAAATAAAGTATAAAAAATAGGGCCGGGGGTGTATCTCGGAGGTAGAACACCCCTGGGATCAATCCCTGGTACCGCAAAAAAAAAAAAAATACATGCATAAAACAACAGTGAGATGCTGGGCTAAGAATGATCTATTTCATGGTTTAGAATGGGACAAAGTTTGGCCAGATTCTTGGCTAGTGGGCAGAAGAGGTTGCATTCTTTTTTTTTCCTTTCTTGTGTGTGTGTGTGTGTGTGTGTGTGTGTGTGTGTGTTAATAGGGATTAAGCCCAGGAGTAAACTACTTCTAAGCTACACCTTCAGCTCCAGCCCTATTTTTAAATTTATCTATTCATTATTTATTTTTGAAACAGGGTTTCACTAATTTGCTGAGGGCCTCACTAAGTTGCACAGGCTGGCCTAGAATCTGCGATCCTCTTGTCTCAGCCTCCCAAGTACTGGTATTAAAGGTGTGCACCACTATGCCTGGTTTGCATTCTCTTTACTTGTTTCGGAGAAACCCAGTCCTTGTGTCTGAGAACCAGCCACACAAGGTAGAAGGTGCCATGAGGTCAAAGAAATAGACAGATCCAAGATTACACACAGTACAATATATTGGGGGCTTACAGACCAACATATCTTGGTTGGCAGCAAGACGAGAGAAGCCCATACCCCAAGGCATGAGGAAAGGGGTTTACGTGCTATGCTAGACAAAGGAGGACCACAGCCAACCAGAATATACCTGTGTTTTCTCAAGAACTGTTATCATATACAACATCAGTTAAGAAACAGTCTAGGAATCAGTGGCTAAACATGATTGGCTATCTTAACAACTTTGTCCTTTAGTATTTGGGATGCTTGCCAGGTTACCTAGTGGGCAAAATGGCAGTTACAACCAAGATGGCTACAGTCATGTCAAGCTAGATCCCTGTCCATTTCTGCTAAGAACTCAGAGAAGCACTGGTACCCTATGGAAGACCCTATGCTCCATATTTTCCCCATCATGTTGCATTTCTTTCTTCAGACCCACAGAAAGCTACATTTCCATGGAATTCCTTATAGTTAGGTTGGGACTGCAAAATATGACTTCTTAGAAAAGGAATATGGCCAGCACGATATACACTTCCTCAAGGACAGACCATAAAGACCCCTGTCCTTCTGCGCTAACCTCAAAGACTCACAATATAGAAAATTCCTGAATTCCCCAGCCACTATTTAGAGAAAGTCAACCATGGCAAGATATTTAGCTTTCCTTGTGTGAAACAGAAACCTTTCTTGTGTTAAGCTATTGAGGTTCAGAGGGTGTATTTGTTACTGCAGCATGGTATAGCCTACAGTGACTAATATACAACCCAAGAATGAATGTTTGGGAATCTATAGATAAGATCTTTGACTTTGATGTAGAGGTTTGATTATTCACAATGAAGCCTGGCAAGTTTATTCTTGGGCAAAGGATCAGCAAGGTAGGAGCTAGACCAAAAGAAGAAAAAAGCAGATATAGGCAAGTACTCTGCTGAAAGACTGGTTTATGATCATATTTGGGATACCCATTTGGGTATCCCAAAAATATTTGGGTGGAATTAATTGCCAACCATCAGATGAGTAGAGATTCAAGCCATTTTTTTTTTTTGCATAAAAGGGAAATGTAAACTGTTTGATGTCACACACCTAGTACATTAGGATTGTACTTGCAAGTGTCATGCAAAAGAAGGAAAATAGCTGATCTCAACTCCCAAGTCCAAAAATGATAATCATGCTCATCACTTTTCAAAGCTCTTCTTCAGCGTGTCTCGAGGGCCTTGTGATCTCAATGGAAGCATCCAATGTAAAACAAATAAAAAACCCTCATGTTTCTGACAAATTAAAGAGAATCTGTCCTGGAACAAATCTTGCTCTGACAAATGGGAATCTACTTCCAACCTTTGCTTTGAGAAAGTACACATACATTTGCTTTGAGAAAGTACACACATGCGAGTGGAGCCCACATTTACTTATATGGCAACCAGCTGACCAGCTGACACAACCCTGATACCAGTTCAGATAAAGATAAGGAAAAGGAAGGCTACAAGCAGGAATGATGGCCTATGGAAAAAGGATGACCATGCATGAGAAAGGCCATAATCCCCTACTGTTCACATTAATGCAACTATTCAAGCTCCTCTCCAGATGAGAGACCTATCAATCATTTTTAGTTTAGGTGTCAGGAAAGCTCTAATCTTTAATTACAACTATCCAGTTGAACACTTCCTAATTTTTAAAACAAAACAATACTAGCATCATTGTTATGTGTTGCAACCAAATTTATTTGTGGGGTTTATCAAAAATAAGAATCACAACCCCTTTGTCTCACTCAATATGAACTGATAAAAGCCTTAAAACAAATTCAATGGCCCACATTTGGTTTCAGTCCCTTGGTCTGCCTACCTCTAAGATGAAGCACACTAAATTTTTTATTGTGCAGTGCTAAGGGAAATAATCCCACCACTAGAAGACCCACACTTTGAATTATTCATGAGCTTGTTATTTTACAAACTATTCTATCAGGGTGCCTCTGGGACTCAGATACTTCATTAACAACTTTGATAAGCCTTCTGTACCTCAGCTGTGGGGGGGGGAGTGTACTTAAATATAATTAATAGGTATTAATGCCAAACTGAGTTTATATTTCCTGGAAAAGAAAAGGAATAATCTTGACAAAGTCAAATGATGAACTACTGCATAAGATAATATTTTAGGAGCTCAGTTTAAATGTGAGCATTGGGTAAATCTGAATTATTAAAATGCTTTACAAACTGGGGCATTTAGGATATTCAAAATAAAACACAATGTTAATAAGAAGTATTTCTCATTAAGTTATTTGATATTGAGAGTAGGACTCTCTAAACCCTCATTGTCAGAAGGGACCCGGAACTAGCAAGATACTAAGTCGTCAATAAAGAAAGTCAGTTTCCACAAAAGGCATCTGGTTTTGTGTTGACATAATTACATTCCTATGTTACGCTCTTCAGACTTTCTTCCCTACTTGGAGGTAGTTTTGCATTGAGTATGTTTATGTTACTGACCACTGGTGAGTAGCTTACACTGTGAATTGATTTGTGTTGCTAGCAATTTTCCCATCAGCAGTCATTTGGGTTTAGTTTCTGGGTCCTCAAAGCTGGTGCAATCAAGGAACCCTTGTGGATGGTTGGAGTGCTGCTGAGTTCTGATTCACTGAGTTCATTTGGGATCTGATTGTTCTCAACATCAAGTGTGTGTGAGTGTGTGTGTGTGTGTGTGTGTGTGTGATACGCATCGACAACAGTATGAAATACGTTGAGCTGTCATGTTGTGAAGGAACACTGCCCATGCTCAACATAGTGTTATGATAGGAAATTGTTTGTACTGATTCTACAGACAAAATTATCAAAACACGATGTCTGTCTCTAAGAAGAGTATAAAAATACATCCACTTTTACACTGTACAGTCTACGTAAAGTACACAGGTGCGAATTTCACATTTACAAAAAATGATCTTTCCTGTTCAAGCATAGACCACTGTGGTCTAGCCTGATGTCTATGATCAGTGAATGATCCCACCATCCTAGTTAACCTTATGGTAGAGACATTTCTTTTTTTTTTATTTTTTTTATGTTTTTATTGGTGCATTGTAGTCTCACATCACAATGAGTATCAGTTTGGTGTTAACATACATGCACACAGCTCTTGGGGTCCCTCCCCCCCACCTCCCCCCTACATGTAGCACTGAGAATGATGTTGGTATAATCTCATATATACACATTGTTTATGACAGTAATTCCATAGATTCACTTCTTTCTTGCCCTTCCCCTTCCCTTGTACCCCTTCCCTTGCACCACTGAGGGTTCTCCATTGTCATTGGAGTCCCTTTTATGTCCCCACTACTCCCTAAGTTGCGCATATTAGTGAAAACATATGTCCCTTCTTTTTTTGTGATTGGCTAATCTCACTTAACATAATGTTCTCCAGATCTTTCCATTTTCTTGCGAATGCTGTTATTTTGTTCTTCTTTATTGCTGAGTAGAATTCCATTGTGTGTATTTCCCATAATTTTGTAATCCATTCATCTGTTGATGGACATCTAGGTTGGTAAGTTCCTATTTTAAATAACACTGTAGTAAATGTTCTCATATGTAAATCTTTGTGTGCATCCCAAAAGTTCTTTGTAACAAACTCCTGGGTGTGGAATTTGAGATTGTTTCATTACTTTTAACCTAAGATTTTACAAGATACTTCTTGTAAAGGCATTTAATTTTTGAAACAATTTTATTTCTTTAATTGCTACATAATAATTGTACATATTTATGTGATTGTATTATTTCTGCTTTATTTTACTACAACAAAATACTTGAGGCAATTCACTTATAAAGAAAAAAGGTTTAACTTATGGTTGTGGAGGTACCAGTCCAAGATTGGGCAGCCCCATTACTTTGGGCCTTTGGTGAGGACACCAGATGACAATGGTAAGGAATATATGTTAGAGCAAACTGCTCACATCATGAGCCAGGAAAGCAGAAGAGAGGGCAGAGAGTTGTGTATTTCAAGGATTTTTTCAATTTCATCCATGCTTCATTTCATCAACATACATTAAAATTTATTGGCATAAAGTTATTAAAATACTCCCTTGTTATTGTATAATCATCTGTAGTCTCTGTAGTGATGTCTTCGCTTTAATTCCTTATGTTGGGAAATTACATTCTCTGTTTTTCTTCATCAGCACAGTTAGCAGTCTATCAATTTTATTAATCATTCACAGAGCCAATTTTAAACTTTTTTTAATGTTCATTTATTGGTGCATTGTAATTATACATTTTGATATATGTCAGGGTATGAACATCATACATGCACACATTGCACATTTAGCCCTCCTTCCAATCCCACCCT
>PVJS01052050.1:0-13753 GCA_004027185.1 Glis glis
CAAAAAAAAAAAAAAAAAAAAAGAAACTTGCATTTCAAGCCGGGTGTGGTGGCACATGCCTGTAATCCCAGTGCTTGGGAGGCTAAGACTGGAGGAATGCAGGTTCAAAACCAGCCTTGGCAACTTATTGAGGCCCTCTGCAACTTAGTGAGACCCTGTTTCAAAATAAAAAATAAAATAGGGCTGGGGGTGTAGCTAAGAGGTAGAATGCCCCTGGGTTCCATACCCAGTGCCAACTCCCCCACCAAAAAAAGAAACTTGCATTTCAATCATTTGTGTTAGAGTTGACAGAGCATGGCACACATTCCAGAAGCATTATGACGGTAAATACAAAGATGGATGCTGGCACCTCTCTTGATCTGAAGGTCACATGGCTTTGTAGGGTGTTTGAATTGCACATGGAGGCATCCCGAGGAAAGACTGAGTGTTCCAGAACACAGAAGGGTTGATGTGGCTTTCTTACTCTTTTATTTGCTTTCAACACAGCATGGCCGATTATAATTTATGTGTGCCTAGATAAATTATCATAACTTTTTTTTGGTGATATTCTCTGGTTTTGATTAAATTAACTGTTATAAAGGAAATGACTTAAAAAGTTTTCTGCAAAGAAACCATGACGTGAAAAAAATAACACTCGTGCAAGCAAATCAACAACAATAAAAATAGCAGATACTTTTACTCTTAGAACCAGCTCTTCGCTACCCTGATTAAAAGGTAAAAATAAGCCAGGTGGCGCACACCTGTAATTCTAGTACTTGAGAGGCTAAGACAGGAGGATCAAAGTTTCCAGGCTAGCCTCAGCAACTTAGGGATGCCCTGTTTCAAAATAAATAATGAAAAGGGCTGAGGGCATAGTTTGGAGGTAGAATGCCCCTGGGTTCAGTCCCAGTACCAAAAAAAAAAAAAAAAGGTAAAAATATTAAGGATCAAATTAGATTTGATGAAAAGTGTGACAAAACATTTAAAATTATCAAGAAGGCTTACAATTTGCATTGACTTCTGCTATCATTAATGAGGAACCTCACTTTTAGGACAGATTTTTGCCTTGAAATATAAACTAATGTAGTATTTTGCTATCATGATTTGAAAGGCATTTAAAAATGGCATTTATCTCAAAGCTGATTTCAGATAGATGGAGAGTAGAATGGTGGCCACTGAAGGCTAGGAAGGGAGGGGTACAGGGGAAGGCTCGATAATGGGTACCAAAATATAGTTAGTTGAAGGAGTAAGTTCTAATGTTATAGTTCATAACAATTTATTATATATTTTATGAAGAACTAGAAGAGATCTGGGCGTGGCAGCACATTCTTGTAATTCCAGTACTTGGGAGACTAAGACAGGGGACAGCAGGTTTGAGGTCAGTCTCAGCAACTTAGCAAGACCCTTAGCAAGTTAGTGAGAACCTGTTTAAAAAAAATCAAAAGGGCTGTGGGTTTAGTTCAGAGGTAAACTACCCCTGGGTTTAATCCCCAGTACACACACACACACACACACACACACACACACACACACACACAGAGAAGAGAAGATCCTATAATTTGAATCTGGAATGTCCCCAAAGGCTCATGTGTTGAAGGCTTGGTCCCCAGCTGGTGGTGCTATTGGAGAGTGGTGGAAACTTTCAGAGGTGGGCCTAGAGGGAGTAGGTCTCTAAGAGCGTGACTCTCAAGGGTATATCTTGTTCCTGGACCCTCTCTCTCTCTCTTTCTCTCTCTCTCTCAGTCTCTCTCTCTCTCTCTCTCTCTCTGTCTGTCTGTCTCTCTCTCTCTTTCTCTCTGCTTCTGGCAGTTATGGACTGAGCAGCTTGGCTCCACCACATCCTTCCTGCCATGATGTTTTGTCTCACCACAGGCCCAGAATCAACGAAGCCCAGTGACCATGAACTGAAACCCCTGCAACCTTCTCCAAGCTTCCTCAGGTTGTCTGTCACAGTGACAAAAAGCTGACTAACACAGAGGAGTTTGAAGGTTCCCAATATAAAGAAACGATAAACGTTTAAGGAGATGGAAATGCTAATTACCCTGATACGACTATTACCCATTGTATACATGTATCAAATTATCACACTGAGCCAGGCGTGGTGGTGCATGCCTGAAATCCCAATACTTGAGAGGCTGAGACAGGAGCATCACAGGTTCACTGCCAGCCTCAGCAACTTAGCAAGGCCCTCATCAACTTAGCGAGACCCTGTTTCAAAATAAAAAATAAAAAGAACTGGGAGTGTAGCTTGGAGGTAGAATGCCCCTGTATTCAATCCCCACTACCGTAAAACAAAGATATTATCACACTGTACCCCATAAACATGTGCCATTGTTATATGTCAGTTAAAATATAAAAATGTTATTTATCTAATCTTTATATGATCATTTTAGTGTCTTTTTATGTGTGTATTGAAATGCTCATAACACATTGGTAAGTACTCTTATTGGAAGCATGTGTTAAAAAATTTTTATGGACTGATTATTGAGGCGTGATCAGAAAGCTGGTGACCACTGATTTGGGCTGAGACTGACATCACACATCCACCCAGCTCATGAAGAGGTGTGAGTGTGCTTGGACTTAGTGATTCAAGATTGTAAACATTTATTACTCGACTTCTTATGACCAATGACAGAATTACATGAATTAAGGAAAGAACTGAATTTCAGAAATCCAGATAAGTGTTTTTATTTAAACTGTCAGGAAATGACAACTTCTAGAAAATTAGGAACCAGTTCAATAAACTTTTGATTGTTTTCTTTCTTACTTTTCCTTTGTTCAACATTTAAGTAAATTAGCATTGTGCTGTGGTTTGGCTCTGGGGTGTCCCGCGAAGCTTCATGTGTTGCAGGCCTGGTCCCTAAGGCAGCAGAGTGCAGAGGCGGGGCTTTGGATCACGGGGCTCTAACTTCATCAGTGGATTAACCCATTGATTGGCTCAAAATGTGTGTGTGTGTGTGTGTGTGTGTGTGTGTGTGTTACTGGGGATTGAACCCAGGGGCATTCTATCTCTGAGTTACACCCCCAGACCCTCCCTTTTTTTGTGGTACTGGGGATTGAACCCAGGGCTGTTCTACCTCCGAGCTACACCCCCGGCCCTATTTTTTATCCTTTATTTTGAAACCGGGTCTCAAGAAGTTGCGGAGGACCTCACTAAGTAGCTGAGGCTGACCGCAAACCTGGATCCTCTAGTCTCTGCCTCCCAAATACTGGGATTACAAGCGTGCGCCACCACGCCCGGCCCAGCCCCCCCTTTTAAAAATTGAAACAGGGCCTTGCTAAGTTGCTGAGCTAAGATGCTGAGCCTGGCCTGGAACCTGCGATCCTTCTGTCTCAGCCTCCCAAGTGCTGGGATCACAGGTGTGCATCATCATGCCCAACTGCTTTAAGTTATTTTTAAATATTGCAAAATATAGACAGGAGACAGAAAAGGAACAGAAATAAATGTGGGCTAAATTGTGCTGTAGTAACAGTCCCCTAAACCTCAGGGACTCGATGCCACAAAGCATTTATCTTTCACTCACACTGCACATGCAAGGCAGCATGGCAGGCGGAGCTCTGCTCACTGAGATTCTCCTGGTTCTGTGCTAGAGTAATGGCCCCGAGAGAGAGCTGTGTCCTAACTCTGGGCACCTGTGACTCTGCTGCCCTGCATGGCAAAAAGCTCTGTGCTGATGTGATACTTAAGGATCTGGAAATTGTCTGGATTATTCAGGTGGGTCCAATGTCATCCCAAGGATTCATAAAAGAGGGAGGCAAGACAGTCAAAGGCAACCGAAGGAGATGCGACCACAGAAATAAGTGATTGGGTTGATTTGGGGAAACAGCTGCAAGCCAAGCTAGCCTGTAGGAACTAAAAAAAGGCAAGGAAATGCATTCTCCCCCGAAACCTCTAGAAGGAACCACCCTGTCGACACCCTGATTGATTATTTATTTATTTACTTATTGTGGTACTGGGGATGGAACCCAGGGACATTCTACCTCTCTCTGAGCTACATCCCCAGCCTGCCCCCTTTTATTTTTTATTTTGTAACAGGATCTCACCAGCCAGGCATGGTGGCACACACTTGTGATCCCAGTCCTTGGGAGGCTGAGACAGGAGGATCACAGGTTCAAGGACAGCCTCAGCAAGTAGTGAGACACTCATCAACCTAGTAAAATAGGGCTAGGGGTTTAGCTCAGAGGTAGAATGTCCCTGGGTTCAATCCCCAGTACCACACACACCAAAAAAAAAAAAAAAAAAAAAAAGAAAGAAAGAAAGAAAAAGGAAGAAGAAACAGAGACTTGCTAAACTGTTGAGGCTGGCCTTGGCCTTGAACTTGTGACCCTCCTGTCTCAGCCTCTTGGAGTACTGGGATTACAGGCGTGTGCCACCATGCCGGGCAGTTGGCATATTTTCAAATTGCATGTTCTGCCAGGTGACCCTGATCCCTGAGCTCCTGTACCTCTTCTTTCTTTGTCCCTTCAGCTAAGAGATGGGAATAACTTCATGCTTTTGCTACTCCGTGAGTTGCCTTCCTGACTGCTTTTTAACATTCTTGCATCATCTACATTAAAATTCCGATTGTTCTCTGGTTTCCTGGTTAGACCCTGACTGAAATTCTGATTAACAGAATCTGACAAGCACACAGCCCACAAAAGCAACTCTAGACAAGGGAGTGTCCTTGTGGTTTTAAGCAATAGGTGAGAAAGAATTCTGGTGAAACCCCACAAGTCTTCAGGACTCAAGGCAGAGTGGATAGAGAGACAGGATTGCCAGATAAAATGTAGGCTGTCTTGTACAATATGTGCACTGTAGAATTCTTGTTGTTGGGGCTGTCTTGTGCATCCTAGGATGTTTACCAATATTTGGGACATATTTAAAGATTGTTAATCATTTATCTAAAATTCAAGTTGAACTGAGTGCCCTGCATTTTTATTTGCTAAGTCTGGCAACCTGCATAGAGAATGAGCTCGTGTTGGAAGCTGCCTTCAGTGCTGGACTGTGCAGAATAAACACGGGAGCAGGCAGAGCTGGTTTTGGGGGGGAATTAGGCATTGGAATCAGATCTTGATTGGCGACTTTATTATAGGTTATGTTTATTGATTGTAACTGAGGCGATTATGAAACACGGATTAGTCCCATGAGAGGAACTGTGAGTGAAGGGCCAGAGAGATGCCTGTGTGTCAGTGTGTGTGTGCATGTGAAAGCATGTGTGTGTGCATGTGAAAGCGTGTGTGTGTGCATAAATGACTTACTGAAACTTATGTGAAATAATGGCCCCCAGTCCAGCAATTGCTAGAGAAATATTCTTCATTATTTGGAATTCTAAAGATGGTGAAATAATGTGTTTTTTTGAGGACAATGAAGACATTTTGAGGACAATGTCTTCCAATGGACCAATGCCAATTGGAAGACAAAAATAACTTTTTATTTTGTGTGTGTGTCACTGGGGATTGAACCAGGGATATTCTACCTCTGAGCTATATCCCCAGCCCTATTTTATTTTTATTTTGAGACAGGGTCTCGCTAAGTTGCTGAGGCTGGTCTCAAACCTATGATCCTCCTGTCTCAGCCTCCCAAGTACTGGGATTACAGGCATGTGCCACCACACCCAGCTGTCAAAAGTAGCTGCTGCTTCTGCCTCCTCCTCCTCCTCCTCCTCCTCCTCCTCCTCCTCCTCCTCCTTCTCCTCTTCCTCCTTCTTCTCCCCCTCCTTTTCTTCCTCCTCCCCTTCCTCCTCCTCCTCCTCCTCCTCCTCCTCCTTCTTCTTCATGGTACTAGGGATTGAACCCAGGAGCATTCTACCTCTGATTACACCCCCAGCCCTATTTTATATTTTATATTGAAATAGGGTCTCACTAAGTTGCAGAGGGCCTCACTAAGTGGCTCAGGACCTGTGATCCTCCTGTGTCAGCCTCCCAAGTACTAGGATTACAGGTATGCACCACCACGCCCGGCTCAAAAGTAGCTTCTAAAGACCAAACTACGTGATCTGTCTAAATCAGAGGTTTTTACCTGGAGGCAATTGTGTCCCCCAGGGAATATTTAGCTGTGCCTGGGGACATTTTGGATGGTCACAAATGGAGAGAGATGCTCCTGGCCTCTCATGGGCGGAGGCCAGTTAAATATCTTATGATGCATAGGACAATCTCCCAAACAAAGAATTACCCAGCCCACAATGTCAGTGGTGCTGCTGTTGAGAAGCCCTGGAAACTCACCTGGAAAGCCAACAGCAGTGCTCATTCCATAAGGGCAAGTACAGCATGTACAGTTCTAAGATGAAACCACACCATAAGGCTGAAATCCCATGGGGACAGACCCCAAACTGATGTGGAAGTGCGGCACACACAGGCCTCCCATTCATTATCCCTGGGGTTAGCCACTGGTGCAGGTAGATAGTTGTCACTGCATGTGCTGCGCGTGTGTGGTATCACTGTCCCTGTATAGATTTAATCACTATCCCTACATATGTTAACCTGGAAATTTTTTCTTCAGAGTGATTTATTTCTTCATGAATCAAGAGTTGGGTACATGGGTAGCAATATGGGTCAAGTTCAAGGAGTTCATGGTGGGAGGTTGGAAGCTAAGCCAGGCACAAAGTTGAAGCCCAAGGAAATGCTCAATTCCTGGCAAAGATAAGCAAGTGTGTTTATCAAAGCTCTATCGATTCCAGGGGACAGAAATCCAATTGACTTAAACCTAAAAGGTTTTTAAACAAAGAGGTGATGTTGGCTCATATAACTGAGGTTGCTCCTGGGGTAGCTCATGGGACCAGAAGGGGAGCTGCTCCAGGGCCCATTCCTGTGGCTGGGCGCCCCCAGAACCCACTTGTTCTAGCCATCCATTCCTCATTTCTGCCTTCATTTTGCAGACAGACTTTCTCCACCTGGCTATGGTAGGAAAGATGGCGGCCGAGAGCTAAATGACACATCCTCCCAACTTAGAACTTCTCTTTTCCATTATCCATACCTCAGATTCCAGAAAGATCTCCATTTGGATCTTCTGGAGCCATTACTCACTCCTGGACCACTCACTGGGTCCAGGAAAAAGGGTGCTGTGATTGGCCAGGCTGGAGTCATGGACCTACTCGTGTAATCTTGAAATTAGAATCACTCTTCTGGGACCTCATCCCTTGGACTGCTGTAGTCCTGACACTGTCTGAATGTCACACCTTGCACCTGACTGCTAGAAGGAGCTGGATTTGTGAGGGCTTTTATCCCTCGCTTTGCAGGGCTACCTTGTAGACACCACTCACAAGTAGTTTGGCTAAGGAACTTACCCTCTTCTGGTAGAGTAATTGCCCTGTGCTCAGGAGTCTTTGTATTAGAGAATCACAGAGATAGAATCACCTGGCAGGAAATCAATGCTATCTGTTCATTGCTTAATGGCACTTCGATACTCCAGATGATGTATGTGGGGAATGGACAAAATAGACTCTCTCTGCAACTTCCCATTGCTTGGTGGCCTCCCACGGTCATTTGAGTGATGTAAAAGAAAGAGCACAGTCTCTGAGTCCATTAGATTGGGTCCCATCCAGCTCTACCACTTCCTAGCTGAGTGACCACTAGACTTCTCTAAGTCCCACCTTCCTCATCTACAGAGTGAGCCAATATTCCCCACCTGTCAGAGATTCGGGGATGATTAAATGAGAGAATCCATGTACTAGGTCCGCATACTGTAGGTGCTCCAAAATGCTTGTTTCCCCTCTTCCCACTCACAGGTTTTTGCCTGCTTTTAGCAAAAGCTAAAGATGCTGGATTTCTTTAAGTTTGTCAATATATAGCTCCACTTGTGGGAACATCTTTGCATATCGAAAACACCCAGCTAACATACTTGTAAATATCTAAATATAAATTAAGCTTTAAAGTATAAGGCTTCACACATGATAGTTTGGTAAGTCAGGTAAGCTAATCATAATTTAATTTTTGTGCTCCTGATCAAAATGTCTTTAGATAAAAAAGGATGCTTAAGAGCCGGGCGTGGTGGCACACGCTTGTAATCCCAGTACTTTGGGAGGCGGAGACCGGAGGATCCAGGTTCGTGGCCAGCCTCAGCTCTCTCTCTCTCTCCCTGTCTCTCTCTCTCTCTCTCTACTTAGTGAGGCCCTCCGAAACTTCGTGAGACCCGGTTTCAAAATAAAGTATAAAAAATAGGGCCGGGGGCATAGCGCGGAGGTAGAATGCCCCTGGGTTCAATCCCCGGTACTGCAAAAAAAAAAAAAAATATTGGCTTTATTGAATATATTTCCCACCCATCCAAAGATCAAATTTAATTTTTTCTCTGATGTTTTGAAATATCTATAAATCTCCCTTCTTTGGTGGCTGAACTACCAGGATGTGTAAATGCCTTACAAATGCTAACTCACAGGACTGCCTGCCAATGTGCCATCTCATGTTGCTAAGAAGAAAGAACCTAGGATCTCACTAGGGCTGTGGTATTTGAATAGCTATTCTGGGAAAAGCATTTTGAGAACTGTCTGTATTTCTAAAGATTTCTTAGTAATGATAATTTATCTCAGCACAAGCAAGAATGATGATTTGTACTTTTAATGGATAAGGTGTCCTAGAAACCTGGAATTTTAAACTTAAAAGTATTTCCTTAGCCAGGCATGGTGGCGCACGCCTATAATCCCAGTACTTGGGAGGTTGAGACAGGAGGATCGCGGGTTCAAGGACAGCCTCAGCAAGTAGTGAGACTCTCATCAACTTAGTGAGACCCTGTTTCAAAAATAAAAATAAAAATAGGACCGGGGGTGTATCTCAGAGGCAGAATGCCCCTGGGTTCAATCTCCAGTACTAAAAAAAAAAAAAAAATCCCTTGCATTCGGCACATCGAAGGGGAAAAACACAAGCATCATTTAATTGAGAGATTATGTGTGAGATGTGAGGCACAAGAGCTTTAATTTTCTATTGCAGCTGAGTAAATCTTTGTCTGGTGTGTTGGTTGACATACACAGAATGAACTGTACAATTGAATTATGGCTTGACAAGTTTATTTACCCATGGAAGGTCTTAATTCATATTGTTGATTTTTATTGTTTTTCAATTAGTTTACATATATAGATTGCATACTATGTTTATGCTAGTAGTTGAATTTATGAAATATATTTCTTCTTTTATTTATCATAACCCTACTTCAAAAGTTGACCCAATAAAATATAATAATTTGTATAATAACTGTAGTAAAAGGACATCAATTTGAATCTAACTAACCCTTAAGAGTGCCACCCAAGAAGAAAGAAAATATGCAAAATGCAAACAATTAGATTAATTATTTATTTAGCTGGGCAAGAATCAATGGAGGAAATTATGGGAAATTTATGGGATTATGGACAATGCCTTATGGTTGATTTTTGAACCAAAAGCTGTTATGAAGATTAAGAGATATGTGTTAAGTATTGGTGTAGACCAAGTATTCAATACATGTTGCTTTTTTTTTTTTTTTGGTAGTATGGATTGAACCCAGGGGCATTCTACCTCTGAGCTACACTCCTAGACCATTTTTATTTTTTATTTTGAAACAGGGTCTTGTGAAGTTGCTGAGGATCTCACTAAGTTACTGAGGCTGGCCTCGAACCTGTGATACTCCTGTCTCAGCCTTCCAAGTACTGGAATGACAGGCACGCACAACCACACTCAGCTTATATCTTGCTTCTTTTGTCAATCCTTTTCAATAACTGGTTATCATTCGTGATGACTTAGAATAAACAGTTCTTCAAATTCTCAAACTTCGGAGCCCACCAGAGTCACCAGGGAACTTGTGAAATATACCACCACTGCTTGGTGCCCACTTCAGAGCTAGATGATCAGAATGACTAGGACTAGGGCTGGGGCTTGGGTATGTCTGTCAAGTTAGAATGGACACTGAGCATCAGAACAGCTTTAAATCAGAGCCTACAACAACTTCAGGATTGGTTTCTTTGGTTCCCAACAGTTCAGTGGACTCTGCATCCATTATAAAGAGAAATTTGGAGCTAGGAATTCCAGAGAATTCTGAGTTCCAGAGATGTGCAGTGACTTGCTAGGGACCACCCAACCAGTGGCTGTGCATAGTGTGTCTATCTGTGGGCCCTGTCCCCCAGCAGAGCTGCCTTTGAACATTAACTTTGACTTTGCATAGTAGAATCATTTACTTTGGGACTGGATTTTCCTACCCCTGCTGCTTATACCCCAATGGCTCTGGCCTGAATATGTCATGCTGATCATGTAGTTTGAGCCTGTACTTTGTACGAAAATAGCTTTCCAAGTCTGAAGACTGGCTATTTCTCACTTTTATTACCTGATATAATTACCCCTTGCCTAGTCTTCTGTGCGGATATGTGATTCATGAGTCTGTTATTCACAGTTGGCCTGAATGTACTTTGAAAGGAATATTATGAGCAAAGATCATTGATCAAGTACCGTACAATCCCATTTGACTCTCTCAGTGTCTCAGGAGCATGAGAGGTTTATGGAGACACCTGTTGGAAGGACTGTCTCCTATTTATAGCTTCAAGTCAAATTGGCTCTGGGGAGTAAAAAGTTGTCCCATTTTTCAAATGTAGGAGCAGAGTTTTTAAATGCCCACCCAATTGTTTTACTTTATTTCTTCTTCTTCTTCTTCTTCCTCTTCCTCTTCCTCTTCCTCATATTATTATTATTTAGTCTTTGGTGGCTCAGGGATTGCACCTAGGGGCATTCTACCTCTGAGCTATACTTCCAGACCTATTTTATTTTTTATTTTGAAACAGAGTCTCACTAAATTGCTGAGGGCCTTGCTAAATTGCTGAAGCTGGCCTTAAACCTACAATCCTTCTGTCTCAGCCTCCCAAGCACTGGGATTACAGGCATGTGCCACCACGCCCGGCCACCCACCTATTTTAGAATTGCACCAAATAAGCTTTGAATGCAAATGACTATATATGATATACAGTAATTTTTTAAGTTGGATTTCTAAAATTGACTGAGTCTCTCAAGGTTAGATATAATCAATGTGTCTCTTCGAATCAATGACCCCTACCTGTGTGGTTTGGATGTGCTGTCCCCCAGGGGTTCATGTGTTGGAGAAGTAGTCCTCAGTGTTAAGAGGTGGGGCCCAGTGAGAGGTGCTTAGGTCACTGGGCCCTGCCCTCAGAAGAGATTGAGTTGTTGTCTTGGGACCCTGGTTAGCTCCAGGAGAGTGAGTTGTTATAAAAGAATGAGGCTGACCCCTGAGTTGCTCTCTGGCTTCCTGTCTGGCCATGTGATCTCTTCCCCTCTGACCTGCACTCTAGCCATGATGCCATCCGCCATGACACCTTCACCAGAGGCGGAGTGAATGGGGTTGTCTGATCTTGAACTGTTAGCCTCCAAAACTGTGAAACAAATAAACCTGTTTTTTTCTCTCTTTTTCCCCAGCCTTAGGTAATTTGTTACAGCAACATAAAATGGACAAATATACAACCTTTAACTCAAATTATTATTACTGGAAAGTAACTCTCTCAGGCTGTCCCTGATTTCTTTTCTTTCTTTTTTTTTTTTTTTTTTTTTTTTTGCGGTACCGGGGATTGAACCCAGGGGCATTCTACCTCCGAGCTACACCCCCGGCCCTATTTTTTATACTTTATTTTGAAACCGGGTCTCACAAAGTTGCGGAGGGCCTCACTAAGTAGCTGAGGCTGGACGCAAACCCGGATCCTCCGGTCTCAGCCTCCCAAGTACTAGGATTACAAGCATGCGCCACCACGCCCGGCTGTCCCTGATTTCTGAAAGATCCCCAGGATGTCCTTCATATGTCTTCGCACCTGGTCCTCTTGATGTGGCCCTAATCTGTGCCCACCCTCATGCGACCCTCCCCTGCTGTGTGAGGCGGTCCTCTATTGCTAACCAATGGCATTGCCACCACTCTGCATAGGTGAAGGGGACACTGCTTACACTTCTGGACCTTAAGTCCCTATACCTATAAGTTTTAAGCATGGTTTCCTGAAAATTTGAGGATGTTGAGAAGGATGTGGAGAGAAATCCCAGGCCAGTACTCAGGCGCTTTCCCAAGTCCAAACCCCTGCTTCGTCCCAGTCTTCCTTCGCCAGGCTGCAGCTTGCCTCCTACTGGAAGGTTCTAAATGCTTCAGGGTTTGTGCAACTCTCCCCCAGCCTTGGAGAGAAAAGAGAGTTTGCTCCTCACTCTGACTTTGGCCTATTTGCTCTAGACAACATTCTGCCTGAATGACTGAGAGTTGGAAACATTCTTCCTACAGCAGTGGCTGCACAGGAGGGAATGGTCTGGCCTCATGGCCTTAGTAAGATAATCATACAAGGGCCTGATGTAAGTACATTCCCAAAAGATGGATTATTCAGTCTCAAATAAACCCCATATAAAACATCAAGAACCCAATCCAGGTTGGGTTGTTCCAAGCTCAGTCTAGACAACTCTGTCCCTTCCCATCAGGGGCTCCTGAACTCGTGCACGATGACGATTTCAGGCTCTTGAGGCAATGGATACCCAACCCTGTCCTGCTTGGGCATGTTGGGGCTGCCTACCAATTGAGTAAGGCGTGTTGGGAGTCTGGTGACCACCATTTTGATTATGAAAGGGCAGTTTTGATGTGACATCATAGACGCAGTAGGATCATTCATCCTAGAAGAACCATCAGGGTAGGGCTGCCCCTAATTTCTGAGGGCCCCAGGGCACAAGTACAAAGGAAAGCCCATGGACCACAAGTCTAAGTGTTCAGAAGTTATCACCCACGCTGCACCCAGAGCTAGCCCCTCTTTCCGACACTGCCACAGTTCTCTCCAGTGACTGGCCTGGCGACCCCGAGGCTGAAAAATCTCATCCTATCTCTGGCCCTGCTGCCTACCAGCCTGAGTGGCAGCATGTTTCTGCTGTCACAGGCAGGATAGACAGGACCCTGGGCTCAGACTCCTGTGAGTGCATTTGCCTGCCTGGACCTGAGACGGGCTGACCTGGGCCAAGCTTCCTGGGGGTTCTCAGTTCTCAGTGCCCGCTCCATCAAAGCAGAGGATTCTGTGGTCAAATTGCTCTGGGAAATCACACAGACCAGCCCCCTGGCACTTCCCCTTGGGGATTCACAATTTATATTATAGTATGTAGTCAAGGGTCTGACAGATAATAAGAAAACCTGCTTAGCTTTGTTTAACTCAGCATTCTGCAAATGGAGCACTGGGCAGGGGACCCCCCATCTCGCCCTGCTGTAAGCTTTAGTAGGCCCCCAGAGTTCTCCAGCACACCTAAGGAACTGCTGTTTTGGGGTGAGTTTCTGAATGTCAGATGCAGAGAACTGAATGACTCATGTTCCTCAGTTTATGGTACATCATTATTGCCGGTTCATACACGGCACCTCTCAAATCCATTCATTCACTTATTGAGAGATGATTTACCCATGATGCGCAGTAAGCACAGTGTTTTGAGACCCATGGTACTTTTAGAGGCCCATGAAGGTTCAATTCGATTTTATCCCAAAGTAAAAATATACATTAAGGTCAAAGATATTTAATATATAATATTAAAATATTTGTCTTAGCAGGGCATGGTGGTGCATGTCTGTAATCCCAGTACTTGGGAGGCGGAGACAGGAGGATCGCGGGTTCAAGGACAGCCTCAGCAGTCCTAAGTCACTAAGAGGCCCACGGCAACTTAGTGAGACCCTGTTTCAAAATAAAAAATAAAACAGGGCTGGGGAGCCAGGCATGGTGGTGCATGCCTGCAATCCCAGTACTTGGGAGGCTGAGAAAGAAGGATCTCAGCAATTTAGTGAGACCCTCAGCAACTTAGTGAGATCCTATTTCTTTTTTTTTCTTTTTTTTTTTTTTTT
>PVJS01052051.1:0-13755 GCA_004027185.1 Glis glis
TAAAAGATGTAAGCCAGCAAAATTTACTTAATAACAGGTAGATAGATTGGATAGAACATAAATTATGGATGAAATATATTATTTCCCATAAATTATTTTAATAAAGTTTAGTCCCAGACAGTTATCTGGGTTAGTTTGGTCATATATTTCAGTGTGAGAATATTCCATTTGAATTGAAATTCTGCCCTGTTCATTTTGAAAATAAGCCATGACCTTTGCATCAAAGCAAAAGAAAATTAAAACCATAGACCAATTTTACTTATATTCTGAAACTGAAGCCTTAATACAAACCATTGTCTCAGTTCCAAGATTGAAAACACCATTATTTATCTATTTAGCTGCTATTCTTTAAGAGAGATTGAAAAATATTCCACTCCTGCCCCAGTTCGATTCAACCAATTGCTCATTCTGAGATCTAGCACTTGTAAAACTCCACCTCCATTTTCCAAGTGTAAGATTCAATTTATTGCAAAGGATGTCCAACTCCTCTGGACAGAAATGAAAATTATTGACTCTTGTAAATGCTGAACCCATGAGTGTAAGGGTTGCAGGAATGGCTGGTTCCAGGGATGCAAGCAATGGCAACAGATTGGGTGAGCTACTACATATGTAGTTCAATTTATGCCCTGCACATTTGCACTCAGCTCACACTCCACTTTCAAAACCATGCACTCTGGACTGAACTGCATTGCCCAGGAGGGCATATTTCTTTTCCTTTGTACACAAGTGCTACTTATGTGTCAATGTGTCATGCCTAGCACTCACATAAGAAAGACACCTTTTTTTTCTAGCAAAACCTCTCAATATAGGCATGCAAAGGCCACACTCTCAGGACTCACTCAGACTCTCCATTTTTCTTTTTTATTTTGCTGCCCAGTGAGAGGACTTTAGCCTCAGATAGCCTGACCCCCCCAAAAAAAAAGAAAAAACCTGTGCTCTTTAGTAAAATTCATGAGTATTCAAAAATATAATAAAATAGGTGATCAGATGTTGGTTTATTAATTGCATAGTAAAGACAAAAAGTGGCTAACATTGATTTACAATTTATTGAGTAGTTATATTTAATTAAATTGTAATGCTATTCCATTCATGACTTGAATATGAATGTGCTCTTCTGACTAGCTATTCTTATATGAGTCTCTATCATGAAACTATATGTGTTTGCTCTTTTCCTGTTTTCAAAATGATACATAAAGTTTAATGGATCATTGTACATATCTCTAAAGGTCTATAAGATGCTTTTCTGGAATATTTAGGTTATATTAATGCCTCATGTATGCAGTTTTATATCTATGTCTACTAATGCAAAGACAATGCATTTTTTGCCAAACTCTTATAAGCCAGTTCAACAGATAATGTGCAAATATTATTGTATTCCCTAATATACACATTATAGAAAAATGTAGACTGATTTGTTTGGCATGCTTAGTATATTATTAAAACAAAGGAGTCTTTGTTTTACCCTAAATATGTATTTTTGTAAAAGTAATTGGTTTTATTGTTTTATGTTTTTCTCAGAATAATAAAGTAGGAACCCAAAGCTGTAAGATGAATTATTAATTTCAAACTCATTAAAGTAATATAGTAAATTATATGGCTGATCATAATTTGAAAGATCCCAATGAATGTGCTTAGAAGAGAAACTTGTTGCTGAAGTTAACATTTACAGTTGTCCCTCAGTCTGTACGGGGGTGGGGTCCTGGACTTCCTTGTGGATATAAATGCCTGCCGATGCTCTAGTGCCATATAGAAAATGATGCAGTATTTGCACATAACCTACATACATTCTCCCATATACAATAATTTGTGTCACCTCTGTATTACTTATAGTACTTAATATAATGCAAAGGCTATGTAAAAAGTTGTTATACTGTGTTCTTTAGGGAATAATGGCAAGAAAAAATGTCTGCACGTATTTGGTACAGACATAATCATTATAGACCTAGCTACACAGCACATATTGGTGAGGATGTGGGGAAATAGGAACTCTTCTACACTGTTGGTGAGATTGCAAATTATTTCAGCCACTATGGAGATTAGTGTGGAGATCCCTCAGAAAACTGGGAATGGATCCATCAAATGATCCAGCTATACCACTCCTGGGTATCTTTACAAAGGGACTAAAATCAATATTACATACATGCATATCCATGTTTATAGCAGCACAATTCATAGTAGCCAAATTATGGAACCAACCCAGGTGTCCATCAACAGATGAATGGATTGGAATACTATGGGATGTACATACAATGGAATTCTACTCAGGAATACATAAGAACAAAATTATGTCATTTGCAAGAAAATGAATGGACCTGGAGAGCATTATGTTAAGTGAGATTAGCCAGGCACAGAAAGTGAAGGGCCATATGTTTTCTCTAATATACAGAAGCTAGAGAGTAATCAGGATACCAGAGGGACTTCAGATAATGGAGAAAAAACTCCACTGGAGCCAGGGAGGTGGTCTAAGGGAAGGGTGATGGGGGCAAGGGGAGAATTAATGAAGGAAACACTTCCACTGACATTATGTAGATATGTGAGAATACCAATGTCAATCTCAATATCCAGTATGCAGAACGGGGAGTGGGAAGGGAGTTAGGGAGGAGAAAAGCCCACCAAGTGCTATGTGCATGTATGTCACTGTCACTGTGAACTGTGTTATGATGTGAGACTATAATGGACCAATAAAGTTATAAAAAAGAAACTGTTATTTTGAATAAGTTGTTGATTGTCTTTGGCTAAAATCATGATAAATGAAATGTCCCTTTTATCATTTCATGTTTTTTGAGGTGAGTAATCCATAGCACAGCCCTATGTTTCTTAGAGATTGTAAAATATCTTTGGTCCTTTTAAAAACAAACCTTGTTCTCTTCATGACCCTAGCCTGCCTCAACTAATTATCTGTGTCAAAGCAGCATGAGCAAGAAATTAAAGTTCCTCCTCCACAGTCAATGTGTCAGGAATGCCAAAGAAATTATAGTACTGGTCGACGTGTAGTAGCAGGAACAGAAGGAAAGTGTTGCAAATAGATATTGAGGGTATTGAATGAGGTGGCAAGGTACTTAGGGGAGAAATACAAGGCTGGATTAGAAAAATATGTTTTTAAAAAGAGAGAGAATTGCACCTTTATTAGGATTATGTATTCAAGCAAAGAAACTTAGAGAAAAATCCTAATAATCTTTTGATATGTCTATTTTTCATATACTTTTATTGGTGCATTCTAACCATATGGAGGTTTATGTAGCGGCACCATTTGTTGCAGATGGTGTTGATTTTGATTGATTCATTAGAAGTCTCTCACATGAATGACAATGGATTCAACGTGACAAGATCTGAGGAGGCCGGGGAGGAGAAGAGATATCTCTTCTCTCTCACCTTCCTTCCATCAGTGTCCCACTTTTATTGAGAGTTATAATCAAAAACATTATACGGCATTATTAATCATAGGAGATAGCAAAGCAGACATGGGGTGAGTCAGTGAAAAACATCAAGGTAGTCACAGATGAATCAGGGAAGGAAAGGGTAAACAGGGAAGATGTCAGGGTCTTTGCTTATTGGTCTCATTTGGTCCTTGGAGATTTGTCTGCGTGGGGAGATCTCCACTGGGTGGGCAGTTTGTGCCCTTCCCAAGCGGGACCCAGGTGACCTCAAAGTTGATGACTAACAAGGCCCGCAACAGGTTTAGCGTGATAGAAACATATATGTACCTAGCACCCGGTTCAGTTCCCTATAGATCCACCCACTTCCTCCAATATTTTTCTTTTTAAAATGGTTTACCTTAAATGAAATGAAAAAGTCAGAAATCCACTAGTATATTTTTTCTAAAGGGGGAGGTTCTAGGAGCTAAGAGTATTAGATTGGCCTTACTTATATTTCCTGGAAGGTTCCAGAGGACACTCCTTACACACTCATAATAGGTAACCAGGAAAAAGCATTCACAAGACAAAACACGGATATCTTTAAGAAGCAGCCACTGACGGACATGGTGACGCACACTAGTAAACCCAGTACTTGGAGGACTGAGACAGGAGGATCGCAGGTTCGCGGCCAGCCTCAGCAATTTAGTGAGGCACTTTGCAACTTAGTGAGACCCTGTTTCAAAATAAATAACAAAATAGTGCTGGAGATGTAGCTTAGCTGTAGGATGCCCCTGGGTTCAATCCCCAGTACCAAAAAATAAAAATAAAAATAAAATTAAAATAAAAAAGGAAGCTGCCATTGTTGGTCAGGATTGAAAGTAAGACATATTTTCATGGACCTCACTCAGCTCATTATTATGCATGTAAGTTATGGAATTTGGGAAATAAAGAGGCCAGTAATTAGAATTAAATATTAGAGAGATAAATTGAACATAGTGTTTCATTTTTTTTCCCTTTTGTGGTACTGAAGATAATACCCAGGGGCATTCTAACTTTGAGCTATTCCCCTAGCACCATTTTTTTTTTTTGAAACAGAGTCTCCCTGAGTTACCACAGGGTGGTCTTAAACCTGTGATCTTCCTGTCTCAGTCTCAAAAGTACTGGGATTAAAGGTATGTGCCCCACTCCCGACTTAAAGTGAACATAGAATTTCTAATGGGTCTGTTCCAGATAGATGCTGACATTTTTACCCTGGGTGCAGTCCAGGGTAAAAACACAGGGTGTCTTGAACAGCAGATATTTGGGGAAAAAAAGAAAGTAAGTCATGATGATTCCAAGTGCAGTAGATGTTAAGTTAGAGAGGATTTTGCTAGATTTGCATAAGACCACATTGAGAGGTAGAAAGCAGAAGTCTGGCATCTGCTTCTTCAGCTGAAAACTGCAGTATCTTTTTCATTCTCTGATCTAAGTCAGTTTAAAGATTTGGATCCCACTAATGTATGAAGAGGCAATGTCACCTTGAGGAATAAGCCAGCAACATTACCAAAATTATATATCTTATTTATTCCCTGATCCATTTTCCACAGTATGTGTAAATTGGGGAGATACAGTGAAAACAGTTAAATATGAGATTTTACCTGATAGTGAAATGAGAGGACTAAAAACATCTCCTTAAAACATTCCAGTTGTAGAGAGGACTTACAGAGACTGCGTAATAAGTGGATTGTTGGTCTACATCTCACAGGGGAATTAGTTTCCATAAGACTCTTTTGTGGTTTATCTGGCCCCAGAGCACGTAATGAAATGAGTATAGCCTGCAAATGGCAGAAATATTACATTGGTTTCCCATATGGTTTCCCATAATGTAGAATAAAAACCCTAAAATAAACAATGTTAAATAGAGAATACTGCCCTTTCCAGAAAAGTCTACAGAGATCAGTTGTACCAACAAAGTGTGGGTGGATGTTGGAACAGTGTTGGCCTTTGTAAACTCTGTGTGGACTGTGGTAGACGACACCTGGAATAAATTTTCAGGTGATAATCTCAATCACAGCTGTTCTCCCAGATGTGACAGCTTGCTATAGTAGAACAGCATGGACCCTGGCACTTCATCCTCTTTAATTGTCTGGCAAATGTGTCGTTATTGATTTGCATCAATAGAGAATATAAAAAGTAGTTTGTCTTTAATTGGTAAAGAATTTGTGTCCCCATGAATATGTTAACTCTCTTATTTTAGTCATAACATAGTTTCAAAGAATCCTCATCTTTATGGCATTCAAGAAATACTCCATGATCCACCGCATATTTATGACATAAGTCTAACTGGAACCGGTAAGTAGGAATTGGCAAGTACCTTAGATGTCATATTGGGATAAGAGTCTGTTCAGAACAGGAGTTAAAGTTCAAAAAATAGGCAGGTACTCATAAATTATTGAAGGTTTCACAGGCTTTGTTTCTGGGAGAATAATGGAAAATTTTCTGAGTTAGACTTTCTACGATTAGGAGAAAAAAAAAAGATAGGGAGTAAAATATCCTGTGGATGCCAGCCAGCCTTCGCCATCAGCATTCTCAGTTTAGCAAAAGGCTCATGAACTGAATGCCTGAATTTTTAGGGATGAATGCTGAGCATTTGTTCAGAGCCTGGGCTCTATCTGGCCTAGTGGGACCTAGCTAAGGGCATTGGTGAATGCTCAACCCCCCTACACATTGACTCCATTCACCAGAACTCATATGCACACTAAATATGGACTTAGATTCCTCATCTGCAATGACTATATCACCATCTGGAGACTCACAGAATACTTTTTCTAAAAACACAGAATGGATAAAGAATTTCTTTAAACTAAGCAGTGTGTTTTATGGCAAATAATGTACAAAAGTGTGGGTATGCCTATGAAACCCATTGGATTTTCAATGTACCCAATAATTTGTAATCCGTTTGCTAAAAAGATTGTATAATTATTTGTTAAGATTAAAGCAATGTTATTGAAAACATTCTACAGTGATGCAGTATATTTTTTTCTAAATAGTTAACATTGATATTTCTCCTTTCTAGTGAGAAATTTCTGGGACTTTAACTCAGTGGTAGAGCATGTACTTAGCATGTGACAAAGTCTGGATTTAATCCCCATCACCCAAAGAACATGAAAAGAAGAAAGAAAAGAAAATGCAGGCTTAGAAACCTCAAGTTGGAAGTATGATTAGCCTCTTCCCTTATATGTTTGTTGACTGTGAATTTGGTTTGTTGAGGAAAAGTCTATCGTGTCATATAAAGTGATCGTGTATTGTACATTTCCTAAGTTGATAGTTGCAGACACGGGCATAAGAGTAAGAAGGCATTCTATGTCATTAAAAAATGAAGATTCCTTTAGGATGGAAGTAATCCAGAGAATTCTTGCTATCATAATGTATGTTGCAGGCCCTCTCATGTTATGAACAATGCTGAAAGCTCTTCTATGGTGGTCATTGCTGACAAATTGGCCCTGGCTTTTAAATTACCTATCAACTTCAATGAGAAAATTCCCAGGTTTTTTATTCTGTATATGTTCTCAAACACTACAATTGTAACAAAGCTTTCATTGCTTCTTTGAAAAGAATTAGACAAGTTGAGGTAAGCAACCGACTGACCATCCAATAGTGTGTCATCGTATTTATCTGGTCACTTAACCCTTTATATTCAGAGAGTGCTTTCTATTTAACCATGATATTTCATGTCGGTAGGCACAAATTTTAGACCTATAAAAATCATTATCAATGTGCTAATTGACATGCTTATACTACTGTATTGCACTTTCTGTAACCATATGTATGTGATTACCAGCCCAGCTTACTACATGCCCTCTTAGGGGCAGGCTTTAATTATTTGATTATTTCAATTATGTCATTATAGAAATTTGAATGGCTTCTGGACAAAAAAGGTGATAAAACATGTTTTTAAATATGTTTGTAATATAGTTAATGCCTAAGCTTTGGTATAGACATTGGGCTCATACTATCTCACCTCAAGTGATCCATAATATATATTTTCCAAATTCTACCCACTGGAATATTTTGCTATTTTTATATTATTCAAGGCTACCCCTGGTGGAGTTTCTAACTTGAAACAATGCATTTTCATCTGGTACCAGCATATTGCAGAGCGCCCTTTATTTTCTAAGGTGAATTACTTTTCATGTTCAGTCGAATATTTATGGGGAATTTGCTGGAGGGTATTAAAATGAATAGAAGATAGGGAGACATTATGTGGCAGAAGTCCAGTTAAAAGTAAAAGATATTTTCTGAAGAAGGTAGTATGTTTAAGATATGTCTCCCATTTCTTGAAAGTATGTTCTTATAAATATAACAAATTATGAAGAAGAAAAGTTAACATATGCATGAAATTGTAATAATTTGCTCTCTCAAAGCATGCTATCACAAGTATATGTTAGATTTTTAATGATAAATGTCAGAATAATACACTGATTTCTTAGGACTAAAACATTTATTTACATGTTATGTAAATAACATCATGTTTCCTATTTCCCCCATTGCCCCTTCATGAGGCATCCTCTGAAAAATCATGTCCACTGAGATTAATAGATGACACAGAGAACTGCTCATTTTAATTATTAGGTGAAAATAACAGAGTTTCGTAGAGTTGAGGGTTCTTCATTAAAGACTTTCTGAAGTTTGGAAGATTCAAGGCACTGTTCCTCCCACCTGTCACCATTCCAAAACACAGGAGTACATTCATGCAGTAATTTTCTTTTAATATAATAAATAGGAAAGGCATATATATATTTAAACAAAGTATGATTAATCAACTGCTATGGTTTGGATGTGGTTTGTCTCTGAAAGGTTCCTGCATAGGAATCTTTTTTCCTATGGGGTGTTGTTAAGAGGTAGTGGAATACTTGAAATTCTTATGTGGTGAGATCCAGTGGGTGGTGCTTAGATCACTGGTGTTGCTGCCCTCGAAAGTGATTAATGTTATTCTTGTGGATCTCAGTTACCCCTGAGAATGAGCTATTAAAAATACCCAAGTCTGACCCCTGAATCTCTCTAGTTCCCTGTCTCACCATGTGACTTCTTCCACATGTGCCCCCCCCCCATTGGGAAAACATCATCCCAGAGGCCCTAAGCAGAACCAGGCAGAGGTGAAAACATTCTGTTGAGCCTCCAGAATGTAAACTAAGTAAAACTCTTTACAAATTATTCAACCTTTTGTTATAACAAGGGGAAGTGGACAATTACTTCAACCCACAGATAATCCTTAGAATATTTTTTCTTTTTGTGGTACTGGGGATTGAACCCCAGGGGCATTCTACCTCTGAGCTACACCCCCAGCCCTATTCTTTACTTTGTTTTGAAACAGGGTCTCACTAAGTGGCGGAGGGCCTCACTAAGTAGCTGAGGTTGACCGGGAACCTGTGATCCTCCGGTCTCAGCCTCCCAAGTACTGGGATTACAAGCGTGTGCCACCACTCCTGGCTCCCTTAGAATATTATGTTCCATTTCCTTTAGAGTTCTGACAATTGGTGTCATTAAGAAGACAGGTCATTGTTGATCACAAGAAGCTTTGCCATCCACTAAATGTAAATTATCCACTGTCATCAGAGGTACATATCTTTCACTGTGATTTGTGATTTCTACTTTCTTATAACTTGACCTATGAATATTATTAACTCTCTCTAGTATATACTTAATGATTATAGGATAAAATAAATAGAAATAAAAACATTTTAGCCCTTCGATCCACAGGAATATGAAAAGGAGTGGAATATGAAAAGAAATCTTTCTGTCTTTAAGCCCATCTCAACCCAGTAATATATTACAAATATGTTCTATCTCTATCAATTCCTTTGTAAAAATGCCTCTTTCCATTAAAGTTATGTAATTAAAAAGCAACAGAAATCAACTTAAGCTATTTTTAGCAAACTATAAGTGTTTAAATGATCATAGGATCTATTATTACAAAGTGCTAAAAGTAGAAACACCAGTATAATTTCAAACATAGGTTATTGATAGCCTATTAAATATGAAATATGTATTTGGGGTCATTGTTCCAGTTTATTCAACAATGACCATGTCAGAAATGAAAAATCTATTTGGCTTGATACATATTCCCAATTCTTAAGTCAGATGACATAGTCTACTACAGGACTGACTGTGATAATAAGGCCATATGGAACAAATTACTTATAAAAACTTTAGGATAGTGAAAGGCAATAATTTTCTTCTTTATGTATTTTTTACAAAAATATAATTTTCTGACAAAATATTAAAGTATAAGAAATTAAGCTATAAAAGCAAGAAAAATGCATAAAGATAGCATTTAATCAACATCACTAATGTAAAATGTGATCATATCTAAGTTTAAGGACACTCAAGAAAAGAGGACATTGTGGTAAAAGGCAATTGCAAAGGGATTTGTGGACTTAATGAATATACAGGCTAGACTTTAGACCTGTAGGTTTGCAGGACAGGTTCTAGAAATATGAGAGCTGGGAGGAATCATCCGCAGGTCAGAACAAAAATACTGAGCAATAAGCTTTCAATTAATGGAGATTAATGAGAGCCCTACGAATGCTTCTGTCATCACTAGGTATCTGAGATCATACTCAGAGCTACACCCACCTGAAAGGCAACGTCAGGGGATTAAAACTGTATGTGTTAAGGGTAAAGAGGTAGACTATGTTAATATAGGCAGCCAGTGAATGAGCAATTGCACAGGTAACACCAAGCCTCAGAGGAAATTGCTGTGTTCTGAGTTACTATAGTATAACATCTAAAAGGTACAGTTTTCCATCAAAAATAGTCACATTAAAAAAACAAGAAATTATGAGCCATAGAACAGAATAAAAAAGAGCAGGCAAAGAAGGTGCTTATGAATGTGACCAGAGTGTGGATTTAAGAGAAAAGCATTTCAAATAGCCATTAGGAATATGGTAAGAAAACTAAAGAAATGCATGATTAAAACAATAATGGAAAGTACAATGACAAGTTCACAAAAAATGAAAAAATCAATAAAAAGAGAAAATGTATAATAAAAATAAAGAATAAAAGAAGCAAATGAGGTTTCTGGAGTTCAAAAGTGTTATAACTAAAATGAAATGTGACTAGGGGGTCTCAACAGTAAATCTGAACTATTAGTAGAGAGAATTAGTGAATTCAAAAATACATCAAAAAGATTAACCACAATTTAAGAACACAGAGAAAAATAATAATAAATAGGAACATACAATGAATGAACGGATGAGAAAATGTCTTTGTTTGTGATTCTATAATAGTATCTTACAGACTGAGCAATTTATAGTGAATAGAAATGTATTAACTCATGGTTCTGGATGCTAAGAAGTATAAGATTGAGTGGCTGCATGTGGTGAGGGCTTTCATGCTGCATCACCCCATGGTGGAAGGATATAGAGATGATGAGAGACAGCAAGAGATTTATTTGTTTATTTTTATTATGCTTTTATTTACTTAGTGTGTGTGTGTGTGTGTGTGTGTGTGTGTGTGTGTTTTACTGGGGATTGAACCTCCAGGGATATTCTACCTCTAAACTACACCTCAGCCCTTTTTATTTTGAAACAGGGTCTCGCTAGGTTGCTGAGAGCCTCATTACATTACTGAGACTGTTCTTGAACCTGTGATCCTCCTGGTTCAGCCTCTCAAGATCTGGGATTACAGGCAATCACCACAATTCCCTACTGCAGAAGATTTAACTTGTAGCCTCAAGCCTTTTTGTAATGAGTGTGGAACGCCCATGACCTAAATACCTTCCATTAGGTCCCACCTCCCAACAGTGTTGCATTGAGGGTTAAGTTTCCAACACGTGCTGTCACTGTGGACTAAAGAACAGGATGTTGACTCTAGATCCCTCTTCTGTGGAACTGGACCAGATGTAATTGAAGGCTACAGTTTCAGAACTGTTTCTGCTCTTCTTCAGTATCTTTATGATCCACATACAGGTTTAACACAAACAAGTTAAGGTGATATCCAAATTAAGCTTTTGCTTTCTTCCCATGGTTCACTGTGAACCAGCCATATTAGTGGTATGTAGGTTAGAAAGTAGCACAAGAACTAAAATGTGTATCAATAATGCACCATGAGCATTTTCTCTTTCTGTCCATGTATATTTGTTGTTTTGACTCTTAACTGAAACAACAGATATCAAGATATTAGTACCAGCCTTCCCTGGAATTTGTAGAGTACAAACACTTCAGAACATCATTGTGTGCTGGTTCATTTTGTCATATTTCTGGAAGATTGAAGTTTATGGTGAAGATCATTCTATTTGTTATTATCCTTGCAATAAAAGGATCACTAGTAAGACTTTTAGAATATCCTTTGCTTAATGAAATTATTAATGTGAGAAAAAGAAAAAAAATGACAACCTAGAATCCAGAGAAAATATCAACCAAAATAATGCTAATGAAACAAAGGAAGCATAAAATAGATCACCCTAAAAAGTAAGGAAAAGATTTGAAATCACCAAAGCAGTACAAACCTTTGAAAAAGTGCCCAACAATTTGATTCCTAGATATTTATTTAAGAGATAAAAATTATCACAAAAAGCTCTGTACAAAACTGGTTAGAGCAGATATACAAGCACATGCTGCCTAAAAGCACTTAAGTCAACAATGGGCTACAGCTATGGCAGAGGTCTCAGAAGATTATGATGGAGCTAAAAAATTTCTGTTGCCTAGTGGTGTAGCCATTTTTATAAATATGTAGTGCATACACCTGTGTATAGTACATAATACTTGATAATGAGAATAAAGGACTATGCTACTAATTTATGTTTATTCTAGTATAATTTTCATTATTTTAAAGTATATTACTTCCATATATATAAAATGTTAACTATAAAATAGCATCAAATTAAAAGAGAGAACAGTGGAGTAGTAGAAGGTTAGGAGAGGGAAAGAGGAGGTATAGAGAAAACAGAATAAATAATGTTATGTGCATATATGAATGCTTCATTTTTAATTCCACTATCATGCACTGGGAGAGAGATGGAGGAAGAAAGGGGAGATATGGGGGAGGAAACAGACCAAAAGTGGGATGTGCATGTACGAATATGAATGTTGCTATGAATCTCACTATCATGTAAAATTACAGTGCACTGATAAAAATTATTTCTAGAAAGCATCAGGCAGGTGCTTCAGGAGAGATATTTCCAAAGAAAGCATTGTTGTCATAGGCTCCATGCATGATATTGCTTCTGAAGATCTTACAGTGAGAAAAGATGTGGCGGTAGAAGACAGTGATTCTAATGATCCTGACTCTGAGTATACCTAGGCCAATTTGCCTGCCTGTGTCTTAGTTTAAACAAAAAAAAAAGAAATTAAAAAGTGAAAAAAATAAAAACTTAAAAAAGTATAAAAATCTTACAGAGGAATGATAAAGGGAAAGAAGATATTTTGTACAACTCTGCAATGACTTTGTGTTTTAAACTAAGTACTATTACAACAGTCAAATGCTAAAAAATTAAAAAGTTAATACATCAAAAAATTATAGTGCCCTAAGGATAATTTATTATTGAACAAAGACTTTTTTTATAAATTTAGTATAGCCTAAGTGTATGGTGTTTATAAAGTCTACAGTAGTGCACAACACTGACCTAGGTCTTCAGGTTCACTCAGCACTCACTGGATCACCCAGAGCAACTTCCAGTCTTGCAAGATTTATTGACGGCTCTATACAGATGTGCTACTTTTTGTCCTTTATTTCATTTTGTCTTTACTATACTGCACCTATATTTTACTGTACATTTTCTATATTTAGATATTAGGTACAGAAATATTATTGTTACAATTACCTATAGTATTTAGTACGATGGCATGCTTTACAGGTTTGTAGGTGAGGGCTGTAAAGCCCAGGTGTGCCGCAGGCTCTACAATTTGAGTTGGTGTTAAGTACACTCCATAATGTTTACAATGATGAGGAAATTATCTAATGACACATTTCACAGAATGCTTGTCCCATCTTTAAGAAATGCATTTCTGCATTCATACCGCCCCAAATAAGAACAGTGGTAATGATTTGCTATGTTTCCTGCTCAAGGATAAATTGATTAATTATTGTTCTTTTGTCTCATTTTTTAAGATGCAGGATTAATTCGAAACACTGTGTTTCCCTGAAGAATCTGCTAATTTATGCCAAGGGTTTAGATATGACATATACCTTAGGCCTGAAATATACAGTCATTCTAAAAATAGTTGCATTTATCCAGTCTCAGTTCGGGAAGATCTTAGAACATTTCTAAGGTCTTAATCTATGATTCAATTCTAGTGAAAACAGAGAAACAACATTTTTTTCCAATAAAAGCTAAATGGATTTTCTGCTGCATAACAAACTACCAAAACCTCAAGGGCTTACAACAATAAATACTTGCGTTTGGATTGGCTGGGTGATT